>PVJA010001277.1:105674-131627 GCA_004027025.1 Myocastor coypus | reverse complement strand
TTTTTTTTTTTTTTTTTTTTTTTTTTTTTTTTTTTTTTTTTTTTTTTTTTTTTTTTTTTTTTTTTTTTTTTTTTTTTTTTTTTTTTTTTTTTTTTTTTTTTTTTTTTTTTTTTTTTTTTTTTTTTTTTTTTTTTTTTTTTTTTTTTTTCTTTTTGAGACAGGGTCTCACTATGCAGTTCAGGCTGGCCTTGAGCTCACTTTTGTAGTCCAGGCTGATCTCGAACTCACACTGATCCTCCTGTCTCAGCCTCCTGAGTGCTGGGATTACAGGTGTGCGCCACCACGCCCAGGTTCATGTCAATTTTTTTTTTTTCTCTTTGTTTTTGGTACCCAGGATCATCAAACTCAGGACCTTGTGCTTGCCAGGCTGGCGCTTATGCCACTAAGCTGTGTGCCAGCCCTTCTTATGTCACTTTTGAGCTTCCTCTGTTTTTCTTGTCACTTCTGGGCTTCCAGGCATAACACCATGAGCCAAAAGTAGGAGACAATGCATAGCTCTCTGACTGACACTTATGGTGACCACAATTAAGAGGAGGTAAATGCAAAAGGAGCATCTTCCCCACAGTCATCCTTATCTTTGGAACCCCATGTGCCTCTACCCCACCGTGTATCAATTCCTTGGTCCCAACTCCCTAATTACTTTGCCAGAGTAAATAATTGCTGGTGCATGGTGACCCAAGGTCAATGCCAATGGAGGAGTATAATTAGGGCCTTCATTTCTCACCATCTTGGGAGCTGTCTTGCAGCTGATACTTGTTTCTCTGGCCCCTTGCATTGATGCACATGTCCCTCTCCTCCTTCCCTTTCTGAGTCCAGAGAGCTTGGGTTGGAACATAGTTGCTCAGGTATAGATGCTACACGGCCTTCCTTTATTTCTTTCCCAACAGACCTGAGAGGATAGAGCATCCTGCTCCACAAAGCTGGGACCTCGGCCCTGATGCCTCACGCACCACACCTTGTGGTACAAGAGTGCTCTCTAGGGACCTTTTCTAGTGGGAATCCGAGATACCAAATAACTTGGGGCCATATTTTTGGACCCCCCAACCCCTTATGGCCACCACTGTTTTTGCTTTGTTAGACTATTTTGCTTTCTTTTTCCCTTGCCTTTTGAGTCCTGTTAATATGTACTTGGTAGAGATGGGCATGCTACAAGCTCCCAGGGTGCAAAAGGCCTGCAGTGACTTGGAAAGTGTTCTCCTGGTGGGTGGGACATGAGTGTAGGAGGCAGAAGCCTGGCCTTTTATCCCTGCTTCTTCCGTCTTTCCATGCTGGTCTTATTCCTTTCTCCTAAATGCATAGTGTCAGGATGCCTTGCTGGGGAAGATGATGACAGATAAATGCTCTTGAGTTCTTTTGGAAACACCCGCCTGGTCAAAGCAGGGAGGAAAACATCTTCTTGCCATCACTCTGCCTCCCGTGGTTAAGCCAGACTTGAGACAAAAATAAAACCAGGAGAAAAGGCCAAGAACCTCCAGAGTGTCCTTCCAACATCTCTTTCTGTTGCAAAAGGAAGAAGGCAGGAAGTACGATGTAATATTTTGGTGGCTGGTACTCAGAGGCTCCTTTTGCAAAGAATGTACAGATTTAGTCTAAAAGAAGTGGAACTTTTCTTGATTACGTAGAAGAGGGATCAAGAGTTGTAATCTCTGAGAAGGTCCTTCCTACCAATAAATGTGCACAGCCCTCGCAGCCTGCCCCTGCTGTTATGTGGTTGCTCAGTCTGTTCCAAGCCACTGAGGCAATGCAGGTGCCCAAGCTCTCTTCTTGTACAGTGGCCCATGCTGCCTTCTCTTCATGGCATCTCACGTGACCCATGGGCCGAACATTACTTCTGTCTATTCTTCGACAGATACTCCACAAACAAAACTTTCCTTGCCTGCTCAGGCGGCGGAAATGCCAGCGAGAGTAACAGCCAGTAGCAGCATCCACAGCTTCAGGGAGGAAAGGTTCAGTTTGGCTCACAGTTATAATTCATAGCTGGTGGTCTCCAAGAGAGCACAGCATGGAGGAGGGACACAGTGGAGGACAGCCGCTCACATTGTGCCACCACGAGGCCGAGAAAGATAGGAGTAGCTTGAAGGGGAGGTAGTGCTTCCCAGGTTACACCCCTAGTGACGCACCTGCCCTACTGGCCCCACCTCCTATACCAATTGCCCCTGCCAGTGTGTTAGAGGCATTTATAGTAGTGGTCCTCCAGACTTCATCCCTGGACAGATAGCACAGCTGGTTGCTCTTCTGTCTTTGCATGAAGACCCACCTGCTTCTGCTGTGTAGCACTCCTTATCTTTGAAGATCTTTCCATGTGAACTCCTAGTCAGGGAGAAGCAAGGCCAGGGTTGGAGGAGTTGTTTGTGTGATCTTAGAGAGCAGCATCATGCAGTTACACCAAGTACCTTGAGGGATAATAGCTCCCAGAATCTACTTTCCTGTCACAACTTCCTGTGTGGGCTGACAGCATGCATAGCCTCTATGGACATCAGTGTGCCAGCCTTTGTGTGAGGCCTCCATGTAATCCACACCTTCCTTTGGGAGAGAGGAAACCAGAGTGATCATAGTAGGCACTAGTGTCCAGAAGGGAAATGGACATTGTTACCAAGAAAGGCATTTCATCAGGTGCTTCTCATCTGGATTTTGTTGGCCTAGGAACATTCCCCATCACCACCACAGCCACTGAGCTTACGGAGGCTTCTGACCTCTTTAAAGTCATTTGTGAGAACACGGCTAGTGAGGATTTTCCAGAACTTCAGAAGATTCTCAGGTCTTGGCCCCTGCCAGGTGAACACACACTGGCACCTTTGAGCAGAACCAGCTTGGACTCCAGTTATGAGGCTGAGAACAGGTCTCTTTTTTGAGGCAAGGGCAGCAAAGGAACCTCACTGCAGATTCAGAGTGAACTCATTAAGGAAGACAAAGAAGCAACATGAATAGAGGCAGACCCACATGACAGCTCAACCAGGAAAATGACAGATTTCCAAGCTAGGTACATCTGTCTCCTTGCCTCTAGTGGGAGCAGAACTGTTGCTATGTGACCAGGGATTGGTTTTTCATCACCCTTAACTCTGCTTTCCCTGAAATAGATCACTCATCACAGAGCCCCACCAAGGCAGGAGACTTTGGGGCAATAGTTTCTTCCTGCTTTTAAGGTCCTTTGCTTGGTAGGCGTAATTTCACTCGCCTTGCTGTCTTGGCCTCCCTGCAACTTGGAGTGACCTTATTTGGCATGCTCAGGGTACACAGTCAAGTGCTGTCAGCTTATGAAGAACTCAAAGTTCAAGCTGTAGAGGTCTGACCAAGAGGCTCAGATCCTGGGGAACTATGGAGAATCAAGACAGTTTATCGCACAGTGGGAATGAGTAGAACCATAGGCATGAGCTCAAGATAAACGATGGGGCGATTTTATGCCTGACTATTTTTCCCTCATTAGAAGAAAAGTTTTTGAAGGGCTTGATTGTTGGTAAAAAGCCAGTGATTTGGCCATTAATACTATTCAGTTCAATTTAAAGCAGATACATTAATAACTTAAATATTTGTTAATTGCTTATTTATTTGGTACCCTACCAGACATGGTCAAGGGTTTATAAGAAGGCGTAGTCTCTGCTTTTGATGAACTCATCGGCTAGCTGCAGAGAATAAACATTTTCAGCATAGCAGCTGGAGAAAGCCTGAGGTCGTGGATAGGCTGCGTACAGGATTTAGTCTACGTTCAAGCACCCTTTGCTGAGCCTTCGGTCTGAAGATTGTAGCTTCTGGAAAAAAAAGATAGTGCCTAAAATTTCATCTGTCTCATCAGCTGTAGGTCAGAGAACCTGCCCAATATGTGTTTTCTCCAGGGAAGAAATAATCTTTGGCCTAGGGGCATTGTTGGCTCCAGCAGAGGTTGCTGGTTTTGAGCTGTTGAAGAGTACAGGTTTCCTGGCTTGCTTCACTTCTTCCACTTCCCTGGCGGTCCCTATGCTTCTGTTTTCATTTAAGCTGGCCCTATAACTGGGGCCCCTCTTCACTAAGTTATCTGGCTCTCCAGAAAAAAGTCTTAATTCATAGCATATGCCAAGTTCTGTGGTGTCACTACTTCCACCAGGGTGAACCCAAGCTATAAATTGATTTAACAAGCAGATCACAGTATTCATGAACATTTTATCAATCATCTCTCTTTAACTGGCCTCCACCGGCTACTGCACATCTCTGCAGGTCTCCTCTGTTGAGCTGGTCACCAGTGACCACTTTACATGGCACTGGGCCCAGACCATACTGGCAAGTGGTAACTCTCATAAAATGCCATCATGGACCCCCTCCCCACCAGTGGTCAGCGTTCACTGGAAAAGGGAAGCTCAGGAAGGTGAACATAGTCCTGATTGGTGCCAGGTAAGCCTACATGCTTTTCAGAAACAGAACTGCAAGTTGAGTGGGAAGTTCCATGCATGGTTATTGGGGTCCTTATCCTTAGGAGATATGCCTGCCTTCCTGAGCTATGCTACAAAGATGACCTGTGAAGATCACTAAATCTACTTTTGAAATGTTTACAGTTCTATGAATCCCTCTACTGAATTTAGAGATCTGGTCCATTTGTTTGCCCCATCATACCACATCACCCTTCACTGAGCCTGTTGCTTTCCTTCATGTCTTCAAAACCACTCAGCTACAGGGCAACAGTTTCATTCATGGAAACTCGAATTGCCCCAGGTATGGCTGAAAACATCAACACTTAGAAGGTGAAAGGTCACCCGGTCCCACCTCCTGGGAGTACACATTTTCTAGTAGCCTCCTTCGTCCCCTCACTGTTAAAAGAGGCTTGATAGAAATATTTATCGGCTGTCAGTTGAGTAATGGAGATGGAGTCTAAGGGCCACTGTGCCTTGGCCCTAGAGAACAGAAGAGCAAGTCAACCCACCCTCAGCTTCAGGTAATATGCTTCGCTGTAGCAGAGACCTGATGAGCCAACCCAAGGTCTCCGAGGGAGGAGAATCAAGCAGACATGTCAGTCAGGCGGTGAAGCGGGGCCAGAAAAATCAATGCTGAATTCCTGCTGCCAGGAGGGTAGGAGAGAAGGATGAAATGAGAGCATTTGTTTGCAATTCTAATCTAGCAAATCAACTGATCACTGGGCAAAGCACCTAATGAAAATGCGCATTATGGATGTGGGTGGGAGGAGAAGGGAGGGTGGAAGCCAGGGGCTGCTGAGGGATTCACAGGTGTTTGCGTCCACTGCAGGCCTACCCTAAAGGGCAGCAGTGCCAAGACTAGCAGACGCTGGGCTGGAATTCCAAATCTACTCCTTACTACCGGTCTTGTGGCCTCAGACTAGTGACTTCCCATTGTTGATCTCTCATTTCCTTCTGTGCAATGGGACTGTTAGGAATTAGAGAAGGATGGATCTTTGTGACACTACAATGAAGTAATTAGGCACCTGGATTGTCGATGCTTGATCCACACAACAGTCATTGTTTCATTACATTCTCTGCCTCAAAACATGTATCACAACATATGGTACACGGGGCTAAGAGCATGAGTATATTTTGTGTACTTCATATACACAAGGAGGTAGAGACACTAGAGCCTCATTTCACTTTAACTGGTTTTTTCTTTGGCTCACTCCAAGTAAAAGGCTCAAGTTCCACTCATTCTCTTTCAGTCATTTTTCTAGCAAGTAGGTTTGGGCAGAAGTTCACTGACACAGAGTCTTGATTTCTTCATTTGTTAAGTAATGATAATGGTACCTACAGCACTGTCGAGGGGCTGAAATGAGAGACACTGTGGGCAAGTGTATTGCATCTCTTGCTGAGTGAGTGGAAGACTGGTCTAAGGAAGCTGCATATTGCATCTCATTTAGCCATGACCAAGTTATGCATTTGTGGCTGAGTGAGACCAAGAGTGAGTCTGATGGCTGTGTCCTGGGCCACCCATGGCTGCTTCTCAATTGACTCGCTGGATGCCATACTTGATCTTGCCTTTCTCCCCCTAAACAGCTTTGCCCTTGCTAGGACGGGGCAGAGCCTGGCTGCTCCTACCAGAGAGACATCCACTCACCTTTAGGGCAGAACAAACCAGGCCTTCATCAAAAAGGACACATGAACTTTTGCTGTCTGCCTGTGGCCTCCATTTTGCCACCCAATCATGTGAGCCCGAGAGGTTGGTTTGATGCTCGGAGGGAAGATTTGGGCATGGTCACAGACATGGCCTGAAATTCCTCAGACTTCTTTTGCATGTTTTTCTCTTTCCTTCTGGATAGGGAAATGAAGTGTGTTCAGTTGGGCTGGGCACAGCAGAAGCCAGAATTTATCAAACCATATAGTTATCTTCTTTCTTTCTTTCTTTCTTTCTTTTCATTTCACTGCAACTCAGGAGATTTTCTAAGTATTTAGCCTGTGAAAAATTCCAGTTTTCTGTCTAGAAGTGAGTTCTATCATGAGGTGGGGTTGCCTGTGATTTGTTCAAATGGGATCATTCCTGGCCCACACCATGGAGGTGTCTGTTCCTTTCACCACCTGTGGCCGTAGAAAAGCAAGAGTGTCTCTGAGATGTGCCCAGTGGGTATTCATGGGGACATCGCCAGGGGTGGAGAAGTCAGCGGTTATCAGTCAGTGACACCTGCCCAGTTGTTGGGAGGAGCAGGCCGTGGAAATGTGAGACGGGAGATAGGGTGGATGTGAGTGACTCCAGTTGAAATCCTTTTCATCAGCTTTAGAATCACACAGAAAGAGCAGGTGGAACATTTGTGACACTCAGAGATACATATAAGGGTGCATGAGGTGAGGTGATGTGATTGGCTGGATCAGGAAGTTAGTGAAGACGAGGCTTGAGAAGATGTTTCGTAACGGGCCCAACCTTGTGTTGGTTTTCAGGAGGCAAGAGCAGGAATAGCGGTCGACTGCTCTGCTCTGTCAGGAAAATAATTTAGCGTGCATATGTTCCTCCTGGTGACAAGCAGAGCATTCAGATGTGGGAATAATTGGGCGTGTGCCTTGTAGCTGAGAGGGCACTGTCACACTCTTACATACATTCAACGACCTGCACACCCCATCAACACAAACCCTGTCACAGGCATGCACTACGCTGCGTGGAATTTCTGGAACAGAGGTCCTTTCACAGGCTAACCCACTTATCATTCAGGAGGAACAAGGTATAGTGCATGTGAACCTTCATCTAGAATGGAGCTAATTCCTAACTTGTATGCTGGTGCACAGTTGTAATCCAGTTACTCTGGGAGGCTGAGACAGGAAGATGATAAGTTTGAACCCCAACCTGGACAACTCAGTGTCTTAGAGAGATAGTATCTCAAAAAAACACAAATGAAAAGTGGAAGCATGCCTCAGAGCAAAGACAAAGGCCTTGGGTCTAATCTTCAGTTACTTATGCACACACGCGTGTGCACGCGCGCACACACACACACACACACACACACACACACACACGGAGCCAATCTCCAATAACAACACTTGACCAAAAGGGCCTTGCTGAGAGTGTGAGGTCAATTTCATTTCTAAATTTGAAAGAAAGTAGTAAGTGGGAGATAGATTTTCTAAACAAAAGACTCATTCTAGGAAAGGGTATTAGGAAGTGGTAAAATTTAGCAAGATAGTACTTTTAGGTTCCTCTAAATGCTTTTGATTGGCTCAGTGTGTAAACAGGGCATCTGAGGAACAAGAGCAGAGGAAGGGGAGACCCGCGGAGGAGAGACTCCTTGGAGTCTGTGGTAGTGAGAAGCCGAATGAGTCCATGGCCCTCCTCTGCTCGTGGATGGGATCTGGGTATTATTATGTTTCTTGGAATGGAAGCACACATTTTTAAAAAAGAAGCTATGCCAGAAACATTTTAATTTGAGAGAAGTACCAATTTAGAAAACGAAGGGAAAGCCTGGAGATGCTACGTGTTGGTTTTCGGAAATTTCCTTTGCTGAACACTTCAGTGACAATATTTTCCCTCCTATGTAATAAAGAATACCGACTCGAGGTTAATGACGAGGGATGTACCTATAGCAAGGCTGCGTCCAGAGCCACCCTAACTGACATAGTCTCAGCCACCAGGAACAGTGCCACAGTTTCGGCTGGGTGCATACAGGGACACAGACAACATCCGTGAGGGGAGGGCACAGGAACCCATTACAAAAGTGTACCTCATACAGGAAGGGAAGAAAGATGCACAGAATGTCTGCAGAGCTGTGTCCTGTAGAAAATGATCTGGCTGATTTAGTCTTCAGGCAGTGGGAGCCTCCCGTTGAAGGCTTGGAATTTGCAACCTCATCCAGAGCAGCCCAGAGGAGAGTGGGGATCCCCTAAAGAGAATGGGCCATAGCAAAGAAGATGCCATGCTTGGATTGGCCTTTGCTATAGCAACACA
This sequence comes from Myocastor coypus, assembly GCA_004027025.1. Lineage (NCBI taxonomy): Eukaryota > Metazoa > Chordata > Mammalia > Rodentia > Myocastoridae > Myocastor > Myocastor coypus. The sequence continues at coordinate 123,293 of PVJA010001277.1, read as the reverse complement.
GCCGTAGGAAAGGGGCAGGCACAGACTCTCAGCAAAGGAACCTCCTCCTGCTGGATGGAACTTCTGGCTGCTCCATAAATGTTGCAGGACCTGAGACTTGGAAAATACTGCAAGTGTACCATGTGTTGCTAATGTCTTGTCCCGTGACCACAGCCCTGGCTGGCCTCCTTTGTGACATGGCCAGTGGTAGTGATCACAGGCAGACTGCAACAGCCCAGGCTCAGCAAACAGACCTGACACATTTGCCAGCTCATGAGGCCATTCTTGGGCTCAGGGGCTGTGCATTTCAGGTCCTACAAGTCTGAACTATCTCTAAGTTTAATTCTGTCATCAGGGAAAGGCAAATCAATGGGATTCCAAGAGGAAGCCACATAGGGAAAACAGATCAGGAAACAAAGCCTTGCGTAGGGGTCCGCATAGCTCTGTGCATGATACACATTTCTCACCTTGTGCTGTGATCTGTGGAGGCCTAGTACTGCTTCTCTCTTGCATCTTGGTCGTTGTTGCATGCATAAGCTCAGCCCAGGGCCTAGCACACTGTCCCTGCTTTGAGACTACCTGTTAAATGCAAGATCTACGGAGTGACAACATTTGGGAGGACAAAGATCAGCTTCTAACAGAAAAGAGAAAAAGAACAGGAAGAATCCTGCAGAGAAGCAGCATATTGGAATCCAGAAAGATGAGTAGGTGGTGGGGAAAGATGCCCATTCAAGAAAAGTTAGAAACCTGAGGCATTCCCAAGAAGAAAGCGGGTAGAAAGGACATCTGTTAGAACTTGTGGAAGTAGGCTGGGGGCTGGGAGGTACTTTCTTTCCAGGCTTTATCACCCCTTTCCCTGTTTCTCTGCTTATTGACATTCAGTATCATACTTCCCTGCCAACTACCCGAGTGCTGTCAGCTGGAACCTCTGTGTCCCTGAGCTCTAAAATCTTACTGGGTGACACTAAGCTGGTTCCTTTCATCTTTAGTTCCTGGATCCTGATTGATAACTTTCTCTCTTCCCCTTTTAACCTTCATTTGTCCTCCACATTGGTCTCTGGATCATCTAGGCAGCCTTGAACATCAAGTACGATGGTCACTGGTGGACTAGGGCTCGCTCCAGAGAGGATAGGCAGGAGTAGAGCATTGGGGGCTTCCTCCCAACTCCCAGTATCTAGTGACTGCAGCCCGTGAGTGTCACTCTGCCATGCAGTCTTCCCAGGAGCTGTGGTAATATGCCCTCCTTACTACCAAGGAATTCTCCTAAGTGAAGCCCAGACAGACCACTGGCCTCAATAAACTGTGTCTATCTTTGGGATCATCCGTCTCTGATAATCAGCTTTTGCTGGCCTCGAGTAAATCTCTCTTTGAGAGACCTTCATTTCTCTTGCAGCCAAGAAAGAGGATTATTAGTTCTCTGAATAGGTTTTTAAAATGTGGTAGAGTCAGGATTTTTTATATAAATATGACATGTAAAAAAGACATGAAACTAAGTCTGAAAAGCAAAGCTTAAAAAAGCACTCTCATTCATTAGTATCCAAAACAGCTGGGCTTAGTAGAATATGTATATAGAAATGTGCTACAACCTTGGGATCTCTGGGCAATGTCCTGGGCTTCTGAGCACAGTGTCCTCTTGGTTGAGGAACATCAGTGAGAGTTAAGAGAATTTGTTGCTGTTCTCAATTCGATTCAAAGAGCATTTATGGTCCAGCAGTGCCAGCCTAGAAAGAACTAACCATGGCCTTGATGTGCTGCTGGCCCTACTTATGGATCAGTCTTCCAAAATATTGAAAATAGAAGCAAAAATTTGTCCAAGAACTTATTACATGTTCAGTGACAAAAACAAATTTAAAAATCTTTAAACATTGCATTTTGCTTCAATACAGGAGAGGTACAATTTGATGGGGCAGATGCTAGTGGGCGATGAACATCTGGGAAGGCAGACCGGAGACTTAGATTCTAGCTCTCTCCCAGATGGAAACTTGTCCTGTAAATTTAGGCCATAACTCATGGTTTACTGCTGGAGGAACCTAGGGCCTAGTATTCCTACACTAGAGTTGAGGAAGCAAGGTCTTCAATATTCTAAGCCTTAGGGCCAGCCAAATAGTTCAGCGGACCCTTCCTTAAAATACAATATATATATATTTTTTTTCTAAGCCTTGATGTTATTCATATATGCCAAACAAATAATTAGGGAATACTCACCTTACACAAACTTTACCAAATAAAACACGCGAATAGCTATCAGAATATGTTGTAAAACTGAGTGCATTTTAACTGTGCTTTTTAAACAAGCATTGTTCTGTTTGTCCCCCTTCTGTTCATTGTTCCTATCTCTCAATCAGGTGCCTACCTAAGTCCCTGTAAATACCAGTAGGACTTCTACAAAGTGAGTCAGATGCAATTGTAAAGAGCATTCTGCTATGGAAAAAAAAAAAAAAAAATCCCATGGCAGCAGCCATGTCCTGGTCCCTCTATAGTTTTTCTGCAAGTAAGTGCCCAGTAATCACTCCTTTGGTGAAATGTTTGATTTATCCAATGGTGTTTTGTTGGAGGGCCTTTTAAAAAGGAAACTGTATAAAAACATTTTCTGGCAGCTTTAGAGAAAGAGCAGAAAGATTATGACCGCACACCCTCGGAATTGTTATCATATTAAACTTATGTTTCAGGAGTGTACAGATTTTCTGATGCAGTTGGATATCTTGCCTCTGGACAATGAAATTGCTATCCTCTGCCATGAAATAAATTGCCTGTCAGGTTCTCTTAAGTGGTTTCGGGATGGTAAATTTGAAGACAGCAGCGTAGGCCACAGCAGGGCCGGGGGCTGGGCAAGGAGTAAGAGAACTTTCCAAGTTGCTACAGTGCGTCACAGTGTTGCTTGCTGTGCCTGGTTGATCTGTGCTGTCTGACAGCTGTGTGCAAGAGGTGGCAACCTCAGGGGATCAAGGGCTACCTCTCAAGTATTAGCCTAGGTAACATCAGGTGCCCAAATAAGTCCTTTGTCTGTGTAAGGCAGTGGAGAAGGAAGGTAAGCCAGGGCTCACTTCTGAAACACAGGTAGTCTGGAATTTTCCTACAAGTTATGCTCAATGCAAAGATGTAATTGACCCCACTATGAAGATAAACTGTGGTCTGTGATGACGGCATAGCACAAACTCTTACGGGGAGAGAGAGAGAGAGAGAGAGACAGAGAGACAGAGAGACAGAGAGACAGAGAGACAGACAAAGAGAGAGAAACAGAGAAACACAGAAAGAGAAACAGAGAGAGAAAAACAGAGAGAAATAGAGAGAAACAGAGACAGAGAGACAGAGAGAGACAGAGACAGAGAAACAAAGAGAAACAGAGACAGAGAAACAGAGAGGGAAACAGAGACAGAGAAATAGAGAGAAACAGAGAGAAACAGAAACAGAAACAGAAACAGACAGACAGACAGACAGACAGACAAAGACAGAGATAGAGTGTAAGATTTTCCAATTAGCTAGCCAGAAGCATTTACCCAACTCCCATCTAGTGTTAAAAGGTGCTCTATTGGTCATTTGACTTTAGGACATTTTCTGGGTTTAGGAACCAGATGTTTTTTGCCCTGATAATCTACCATTTGCAACCATGAGTAGACAGGAAACTGTGGACAAAACATTTGCTAGTGACTTTAGGGAAAAGGAGGAGAGAGAAGAAATAATTATGAGCCCAGATTTTGGTTGGCCCCCCCATTGCATGAACCTCTGAGCTCAGTCAGAGCTTTCTCATTAACCAGTGGCTTGGAAAAATTTGTTTCCAGAGGCTGTTTGGATAACAGAAAATGCCCCTCCTGTCGCTAGCATCCCTAGCACATATGTCACCTAAGATGAACAGGAAGGGAAGCCATGCTTAGATGAGTATGTCTGTATGTGCCCACATGTACATATCTATGCACATGTATATGATTGTGCTTCTGTGTACATATATGTGATATCTGTGTGTGCATATGTGCATGCATAATTCTAGTGTGTGAGTTGTCACACATCCTGAGAGACTAGCAGAGGGGCTAGACAATCTTCAGAGGTTTCCAGGAGTGGCTTTGCACACTATCGGCTGCTGAGGCTTCAAGGTAGGCCTGCTGCATCTGGGGCCACTTGCCTGGAGCTCCACACCTTTCAGGTGAGATAGGCGTGTCAGGACAGCTGGATCTGGCTGAGACTATTACCTGCTTCATGATTTCCTCCAGGTCAGAGATAAAACAAAAGCTGTAGTTCATTCATTCATAATACCCAGACTCCTAAATGAACCAGGGGCCATTAACATTCTTGCCAATAGTGAGCATGCTACACATGGTAATAACTGCAGATTAGTACTTGCTATCTGGGTTTTAATGGAACATGGCTGTTGATGTTCAGTGTTGATTGAAGATTAATGTGATTGCATATTTCATATGAAGCTGTTAACTCTGTCAGTGGCTTACTGTTTCACAGTGGCCAGTTTATTGGGAGCAGATCTTTCTGTTTTGATATGCTGACAGTAGTAAGGACTAATTTTGTAGCTTTTGAAATTGACAATCACTATGTATATTTGTGAGTAAAAATGATCTTTTGATCTATGTGTAAATTATAGAATGAGAAGTATACTTAGAAGAACCATCATTTCAGATACTTATCTCTTTGTCTTAACATTCAAGATCCTCTTGCTTATGTATATTGAAGTATGTAGTGCATTGTCACTAACCACAGCACCTCACCATACAGAGGAAGCCCAGAGTTCATCTCTCCCACTTGACTTGGTACTTGTTGACTAAGTCTGTTCCTTGACTACTCAACCTACCCCCAACTCTATTATAGACACCATTCAAAGGATTCTTGAAGAAGACAGAACTATCAATAGGAAGCTCCTCTAAAGCTCTATAAAACTGGTTAGTTTGTTTGGAGCATCTTTTGAGTTGTTAGTATATGCTTGATGTTGGGCTAAGCCAGTCAGTGTGCTAGCAGGTGGCAAAAGTAGGATGCTATCACAGTCTAATATCAACCCTTACTTTCATATCCCACCATAAAATATTTTAAAATATATGCTGCATTGCTTTGGAGATTGCTTAGCTAGGGTGATAATCATGTGTAATATTTAGTATGTGATTGAGAACTTAGCAGGTGTTTGGTTAGCTAGCTCATATCCTGTTTTCACTATGTCATTTAAGTCCTAGGTGATGGGAACAGACTGGATGATAATGATAAAGCAAATTACTGTTTAGTGAACACACACTAATGTCAGGTACTGTACTTTGACTTTCATGGATTATGTCACAGAAGCCTCTCCATAAGAGTTACTTGGTACAGTCCCTGTCTCACAGATGAGAAACTAAAGTTCCAAGTGGGTAGATGGTTTAAAAGTGATATTTTAGAGTCAGAGGTATAGTCCAGTGGCATAAGCACCTGCCTGGCTAATACAAGGTCCCAAATTTGATCCCTGGTACCACGGGGAAAAACCCCCCTGATATTTCACCCAGATGCTGTGGTCCTTACAAAGCTTGAAGCCCAACTTGCAGAAATGCTTTTGGTGTGTCGCATGTTGACCTGCATTCATGCTTATACACATGTACGCTGTGTTGAGGTTTTTCTGACTGAAGATCAGCTTCTCAGAAGCCATGACTCGCCTCCTTCTCAGAGTGCCCTAGGCTCATGAACCGCTCCCTCTTCCATGAATGCAACCACACGTGGCATGCAGTTCTAGCCACCAGCTCAGGCCTTCTCCCAGCCTGGGCCTGCTCTTGCGGGCTGTTGACCCCACCTTCCACCTTCTCTTTAATTCCTTCTCCGTGGGGACAGTGGCTTCCCCTTAGCCTGAGAGTGAGCACCTTGGCTTGCTGGGCTGCCCTCCCTGATCACCTGGGCTCTCTTGCCTGTCCAGTCTGCAGTGGTGGCAGTGGCTGTGAGTGTGTGAACGCATGCCAGAAGGCCCCTTGGGATGCTGCGTGTTTTCAGGTTGTGTACAGTGAGTGTTGTGAGGTCGGCCTGGCTGGGGAACTAGGGTAAAGTCTGTGGGCTCTAGGAGAGGTTAAAGAGACCAAGTAGGGCATGGCAGGCTAAGGGTCTGCAGGTGTAGAGGATGGATCTGGTGGCTTTCTGTGCCTCAGATGCAGCCCTTCTTTCATTTATGAGCCTAACTTTCACATGTTCTCACCCCTAAATCGTACATACATACCCACATATTGCAGTTACTGCAATTTTAATTGAGAGGGAGAGGGAGAGAGAGAGAGAGAGAGGGAGAGAGAGAGAGTGTGTATGTGTACACATTCTCTCTGTGCCTCTGCCTTTCTCTCCCTTTCTCTCTCTCTCTCTCTCTCTCTCTCTCTCTCTCTCTCTCTCTCACACACACACACACACACACACACACACACACACACACATATATTAGTCACTGGTCACATCCTTCCTTGCTGAAATTTCTGCCCCATAGGAATCAAATCCATCTCCATCATGCTCACAACCACCAGGAAGAGAAAAACTGTCAAAATCTAAACATTTTAGGATCTTGTGCTGCCCTATATCCAGACTATTACACTTCTGGACAGTCTCTCAAGAGTAGGACAGATGGCTTGGATTAGCTGATGGGGTGGCTGAATTAGATTCTCCTTCCCAGAGCAGTAGCTAGTAGCCACTTTCATAAGGTCTCAGAATGCAAAAGAAAGGAAACCCTTTAAGGATACTCCCTGGCCATGTGTTCTGCACATGAGGTTGGCCCAGGGTCAGGATGGGCATCTTCCTTCACTGCTTGTGTGGAGCCAAAGTTCTGGAGGTCATTGTGGCCAGGAAGCCAAGGAAAGTTCATGGCAAATGGCTCCCCACTTCTTCTACAGGGGTGTCACCTAAACTTGTCAAAAACATAAGTGTCTTCAAGTGCTGAAGTGTCTTTCAGTGGGAAAGTATGGAAGTCAGGAAGCCCCTACACAGAACTGTGTGTGGGGTGAGGGAGGAACTGGGGGTTTTAATAGGTCATTCCTAGACTGTGGCAAGCATATCTATGCCTTCTCAGCAGCACCTTTGCTAACCTTTTCTCTAGTTCTCTCCTATACTGACTTGGAGTCTACCTGGCCTCTAGGTTCATGAGACTAAAATTTAGGGCTCCTTTTCTCCATGTAGTGTCAAAAATTTACATGAAAACTGTTCTCTGGAACTTTCCAAGGTTTGGCAATGGAGCTAAAGATCACCATGCTTTCATTGAAATCTTTCACCCATTTGCTTTTTATGCTATTTGCAGCAGTGACGGGGACACTTGCAGCAAAGGTGCAGGAGGAGGAAGAGAATTCCTAAGCCACTACTTCTGTCCCTCTTGCTTACTACTGATGGAGGGACCCTGCTCTGTGCTTCATGCCTCTGGCTCCAGGATGGCTGGGCCAGGTAATTATCCTGGACAGCTGCACAGTGTTCACTGCCATGGCCTTACCTCATCAGCCACCCGTTTTTCACTCTAGCTGTTTAAAATATAAACCAGACCCCTTATCCCCATAGACGGGCTCCCTTTAGAGCAAGACAGAGTGCAATGTGTCATATGTGATCTGATTTGCAGCGTGTTGGGGCGATTGCCAGATGGGCACAGGAGGAGGGAGGGAGCAGCCCCAAGCATGCAGAGAGAAAGGAGTTGGGTTTTCTGGGGACAGTCTCCAAGCTGATACCTGACCCACCACATGACTTTGACAAGTCACCTCCTGGCACTGTCTGTGAAGTGGAGAAAAATCTGTAAGCCACCAACCATTTCCTGGGAATTTGAGGAGTCTGAGGGGAGAGTCCCTAGACCAGAAACCTGTCATTTCAGCTAGAGATTCTAGGGCATTTAGCATGAGTTCTTTCCAACCCAAAGACTTTCTGGACTGTGATGGGAAGCCATCAGGGCCTGTTGCTTACTGGACACTGATCCTGACCTTTGCCTCACCAAGAGTGACCTTTGACTTTAGCCTGAAGTTTTGTGAGATGGAAGAGGGGTAGAGCAGGGAGAAGTGAACATCTGAAGGCATAGAGAGAGGAAAGGAGGCAGGTGTCAGACATGTCTGAGACAGCTGCACCCACACACGGTCCTGCAGCTGGGCATCTCATACCACATAGATGCTCAGGGAACGGTTAAGGCAAGGCCAAGTGTCCCCAGACATAGCTGGTGTCCCGCCGATGACTTCCGCAGTGGTGGCAGCTGCACCTCTGACTTCCTTTTGCTTCCTATGTTTCTAACACTCTTTCCCTAATAGAACCTCATCCGCCATCTCAAGCCTCTACTTTATGTCTTTTTTCTTTGTAGGTGATTAGGGTAGTCAGAGGGTGATCATGGTTTTCTGGGTTACTCAGGAGCCCTGATTTTTCTCTCCAAGGGAGGTGCCAAGACGGGTGGAGGCCACTGTACGATCTGGCTGGAGGCTTCATCTACAGGGCTGATTAGAACAGGCTGCAGTTTGAGCAACTGTAATAAGGAGTGGTTGTCATGGAAACAGGCTCTTGATGTTGTCCAGATTTCAGAATCTCTCCCCTCTCCCACCTCAGTTATTTTCCTTCCTTCCTTGTTTTTTCCCCTGGGGCTATGGGTACACATTCATCAGGAGCTTGTGGACCAGTGGCGGAGTCAGGCAGTCTTGATGCAGCTGCACTGCTAAATGAGAAAGCCGCTCCGTGTGGCCAGGAGACCTGAGGCAGGGCACATGTATCTCCTGCTCAGAGCCAGGGATATGAGCGGATGTGTCCAAATACAAATAGCACAGACCCAGGCCTCCATTGTGCTTTCATGGGGTGGGGAGCGAGCAGGCTTCTAGCTGGACCTCAGTGCTGTCTCCTCTGCAGGGTACTCCAATAGTATAGCAGCTGCGAGGAAGGCTTCAAGTATTTATTTGGACTTTGGTTCGTCATTAACAATGAAAGACCATTGTGGGGACTGAGGTTGTGACTGTCCTCAGGCCCATGATCTCTCCTCAGAGTGGCTCACAGCTACTCCGTCAAGGTCACTGCAGCTCACGCAGCTGAAGGCAGAGCACAGCATGCTGCGACACACTCAGGAGGGCGCCAGGCCTGGGGTGTGTGCCTCAGTGTCCCTGAGCACAGCAAAATGAAGCTCTTGTTCCTTGATCTGTCTGCATGCATCCCAAGGAGGTTGGGAGGCTAAAAAGAGATAACAGATGGCAAGCTCTCAGGAAGGGAGCAAGGATTACATAAAGGAAAGAGATCATTCTTGAGAATCTACTGCAAGACAGAGTTAGAACAGCCTGAATTAAGGGGAGTTTGAAACTGATTCGTGTCTTAGAGAATATAGGCTTTAAGGTTGAGCCTCACTGAATATCTGGGCAGGGGACTTGATGGTGACCTAGGGTGTCCACTCTCCTCCCCCTCCTCCTTGTCCTTCACATGAGCAGCTGGGATAGGCCTGGCAGAGATGCCAATATAGTCTGGAGCCCGAGATGGCAATAAAGGTCCTCAATCTGACCAGAAATCCCAGGATCTTAGAATTAGATGCAAACTGTGACCAAAGAGACTGTTGAAAGTGAATGCTGAGAGAGCCAAATGATGCTAAAATTGGTACACAGCAGAGTGAGTAATGGGAGACAAAAGGAACATGTCAGGTGTGGAGGAAATATAGAAGGCAGGGGAGACAAGGGGGTGTGCTGGGAAGCAAGCAAAGCTATAAGGTGGAAGACGTTTGCTGGAGCACTATGTAGCAATTGCACCTAGCAGTTGCCAAATAAACTCTCATGACTGGTTGATTCTGGCCATCAATCTCTAGGGATTTGGATCCCCAACTTATTCCTCTGTGTATCTTAAGCCCCAGTTTTAAATTGTTGAATAGTTTTGGTTCTCTCTACTCAGCTGCTTAGTATGAGAGTATGGAGGGAATTTTCGAGTATGGTGGTTCTTTGTAGGACTACCAGGAAGGTTACCAGGTGTGTTTCAGGAAGTCAAGAGCTGGCCAGAGTCCTTTTGTCTCTAACAGTGATGGTGAGCCTGTGAGAGCTTACCTGACCATGGCACAGGTGCCATAGGTGTGCCACCATTGGCCAAGGAGGTCTAGGGAATCACAGGTTGCATCTTCTATTTCCTTCTACTTCCAAGTTGTAAAGTGGGGTTCCTCTAAGTGACAGAAAAGGGGAAAGAAAAGATGAATGGAGCTGATCCTCTGTTCCAAGTACAGAACAGAAGCTTCTGACACAAGCCAGCGGCTCTCTTCTCTGGGTGGTGTTTGTGTTGTCTCCAAAGGGAAATGAACAGTGTGTATGACACTCTGAAACACACTCTAGTTTAGAACGGTTCTGCCTGTGGTCCCATGCTTCTCTTTTGGTTGTGTTTTATTTGTTGTCTTCTTACCTCCAGCTGCCTGTGTATAGCACTAACTAGCAGTGAAGGCCCTAGAGCCTTTGCTAGGGGTAAGGATGGAAGGCTTCGTGTGACTTGTCCACTTCAGGGACCCCAAAGGCATGCTTTCAGGATCACTTTTGTTGTTGTAACAAAAGAATGACATCAAACCAGTTTCTGGGGTAACAACATCGCGTAGTTGTCAAAAAGGATGAGCCATTTCACAGCCAAGAGGACTGAATTTTTTTCAACTTTATTAGAGTAAGAGAATGTTCATAGAATTTTGGAAAATAAATGTAGTCCCTAAGTTTTCCAACGTAGGCAAGAATTTTACTCTAACCATTTTTGTTGTCCTTTTGATATGAGCATAAACTAGAACTAGAAGAAAATTACACAACTAAAAGTGACTATGATATATAAAATATGCAGAATAGCTATTATTTACAGTGGTGTGACAGTAACATATGCCAGAGCTGTGATCATTCTGAGGTGGATTGTGGATTTCTTGCAGAGATCCTGCATCCGAAATTGACTCAGAAAATCCAAATTCAAGGTTAGGTGATGGCCATTTTTACCTTTGTGACTGAGAAAACAGCCACCCTTATAAGCTTCCTCTGTAAGATGTGACCTTATTTCAGAGGGAAATCATGAAAATGAAAGGAGAATGTAGAGGGGAAAGCACTGTCGAAATGCTCATTGCTTCAAACACTTCTCCCTTCTTCCGGCAGGAACCTCAAGGCCCTGCATACCCACCACCTCGATTTTCTCATCTGTTGAATAGTTCCCTCCACCCCCATCAACAGACAGGACCCCCCCACCCCATTCTTTCTGTCATCTTAGTGAAGGAAGAATAATAAACATGAAAAGCCTCGAGTTCCTTGAAACCAAGGAGTGGGATAAATACTCTATATTGATTATGATGATTATATCTGGGACTAGAAAACTATGATTGCCTGGTTGCCAATAGCAACGAGATGGAAGTGCCGGAGTAGGGAGCTGTACATGGGTCTTTTCTTCTTTTCTTTCCAATCTCTGCTCCTTCTGTGGTTTGCTGTCCTTGCTCTTGGGAGCTGTGGTCACTTGGGAATGAGACCTGTTTGGAGTCATGAAGGACTGCCTGGAGGCTTCTTAGTGCACACCACAAGCAGCGGATGGGTGCTTTACTAGGCATATGCCCTTCAGAAGCAAGGACAGGGGCCAGCGAGATGGCTTGTGGACTAAGCACCTGCTTTGGCAAGCGCTGGGATCAGGGTTTGATCCCTGGTCCCGAGTGCTGCGCCAGGCCTGTCACTGAGCTAGTGACAGAGTTTGGGCATGGTGGTGCATGCCTGTAATCTCAGCCCTGGATAGGCTGAAAATAGAAGGATTACTAGGAACCCAAGCTGTATAGTGAGACCCCATACCAAATACATAAAATAAACAAAGCAACAACAACAAACAAACAAACAAAACCAGCAACAGGATATCTAGCTGGATGGAGTGAGGGTAGCAGCCTACAGCTGCTCCTGGAAGAGTAGAGGCTACCTCTGTGGGGCGGGGAATGGGGAGCCATGTGGGAGTGCATGGACCCAACAGAGTTGCAGGACAGCGGTGAGGCTGTGTTAAAATCACTTCCTGCCCAGCAGAAGGGAAGGCCTGCGACCAGTGCTGTAAGGGTAGGCCCACCCACCACCCTCCTCTCTCACACAGAGCAAACCCTCCATCAAATACCTGAATTCCAGATTCCTGCCGGGCTGCAGTCTGTGCTGAGAAGACATTGTCTCATGTTCCCGCATTTGGCTGCTATCTTTGCTTTCATGGTCACATAGCCAGGGAGTGGCAAGGCCAAGATGAGCTGCCCATGCTTGTGTTCAGAGCCTGTACTCCTTACATTTTGATATTGACCATTTTCCCAGTAGGTCAAGAGGCATTGCGTGAAGTTGGTTAACAAATCTTGTTTCTTTTGTTTTTTTTTTTTTTGGTGGGACTGGGGTTCAAACTCACGACCTTGCACTTGCCAGGCAGGCACTTGTGCCACGGAGCTATCTCCCCAGCCCCTGGTTAACAAATCTTGAACATGAGGGTTCTTGAAAGAAAACCTTTGAATGTGAGTTCCCAAACCTGTCTGTAGTCCAAGGTCTTGGCTTGAATCTCTGTGTCACTCCCATGATCTAAGGCAGTGGTTCTCAACCTTTCTAATACCATGAGCCCGCAATACAGTTCCTTGTGTTGCGGTGACCCCAAACCAAAAAATAATTTTGGTGGCTACTTCAAAACTGTAATTTTGCTACAGTTATGATTCAGAATGGCTTTAGGCGACCCCTGTGTTTTGTTTGTTCAATCCCCGCTGGGGTTACAACCCACAGATTGAGAACCGCTGCTTAAGGAGAAGGCACTGAACTCTGGTCATCTCTCCCTTCCTCCTTGACCCCTTCACAAAGGACTTTCTTGACAAAGGTCCTGTATGGAGCTAGACTCTCCTGGTTGGTGTTGACACCTTTTGAATATGGAGTGACTGGGAGGATGTGGCGAGGGCCATGCCATCCAGGCTTGGAAGTTGGGCGGTGATTCCACCCTCTACTGCTGTTGGATCCAAGCTGCCATGGCCTAAATGGACTCCTGACAGGTGGATAGTTTTGACCTCGGGTCACATAGGAATATGGAGGAGATATCACAGCACTCAAAGAGTGCTTTTCTCTAGTTATGAGAACCCAACATTGTAAAGTTCTGGTATGAAACAAACAGCAGTTGCCAGTGTTTATTGAGCATTTGTTTTATGCCAACACCTCACATATATTTTAGGGAAGGGTCTACAGGGCGTTCAGGATCTCACTACTAGATTGGACTCCTAGTGATCCGCCTGTTTACAGCCTCCCAAGACCTGGGATTACAGGTGTGCACCACCACATCCAGTCTCAATTGTTGTCTCAGTACACCCCGGGGGTGGGGCTGGAGCGTCAGGTCCAGGGACTGAACCCCCAGCCCCTGTGCCTGTTGCAGGTGCTTTAATGCAGCACCTTACATATATAACCTCATCTGAATGTCACAAAGATTCTGTGCAATTATCACCCCATTTATTACCCCCATTTTATATACAGGGAAATTAGGTCCCCAGGAGAATTGACCATTTATAGTGAGTAAGTGCTGGTGCTGGACTAGTGCCCAGTTCCACAGAATTCGGGCTCTGTGCTCATAACTGCTAATCACTGTAGGGTTCTACCTCAGCCTAGGGGCCTACAGCCACTCCTCAGAACCAGCTGCTTCTGCCCTACTCCCTTGTTTGCTCCGGCCCTTAAGTGACTTGTCCTCCTGTCAGTTTTCTTCATCTCATTGCCACCCAACTGCCTCTGTCTGGAAGCCTCAAACTTTCCACCTCTGACACTTCCTACAGTCCTTGCAACTCCTGTGCCCAGCATCCTTGGCTGCCTGTGATCCCGATCCCAGTTTGACTCTGGCCTCTCAGCCCTCAGCCTACCATTCTTACACTGCATTATGACTCAGCATGCACAACTGTCACTGTTCTTACTGCTTCCAGCATGCCAGGGGCCCCGTGGGCCATCTCTTCTCTCTTCTTTCTGTGCTCCAATTGTGCATGCCCACAACTCTTGGCAAGCTGAGCTCAGCTCCTTGTCCTTAGGCCTGTTTTAGTTTTACTTAGTTGAGCACTGATTTTTTTCCTTTTGCTCCTGGACTAAGATTTGACCTGTCTAATGTTACTAAGCATCTTTACTTTCGTTTACTTATTCATCCAACACCTACTGAGCCTTCCCAGTGCGGCCCCACTCTGAAGGTACCAACTGCAAGGGACTTGGTTAGTATCGGGAGGTGTCTGATAACTTGAGCTCAGTTTTCATCTGGAACAGTTATGCAGTGGGCATTGGACCCCTTCCATGTTTTTCTGAATGAATAAAGATGCATGAAGCCACCAGGTGCTAAAAGAAGAGGCAGTTAGGGAAAAGTTGAGGTATGCCTAGCAAACCAACATGAGGGTCTTTTGTTACTTCATACACAATAAAGGGTATACACCTTCTACCCAAAGACTGGCAAGTCAGCACATAGTGCCTCTTGTATGTCCTTCTGGGGAGCAGCTGCTTGCCAAACCAGGGAAATCCCTCAGCCTACCCCCGAGGACTGTGCTCCGTGATCCAGACATGTTCTGAACAGCCTTCTAGAATGATTACCCCAGCATGCTAGAGTGGCCTAGTAAAGATGGAGCATCAAGACTCTTTCCAAAGGCCTGCTGGATTTATAGAGTCAGGAATAGCTAAGCTCTGGGTGTAGGCTAATCAAAGACACAAAGTCTTCCAGCAACACTCGAGAGCAGGAGTCGGCAAACTCCCGCCCGCAGTCCAGATCTTGTCCGCCACCTGCTTGTGCCCAGCCCACACATAGAGAACAGTTTTTACATTTTTAAATGGCTGGAAAAGGAAATCAAAAAGACAAAAAAGTAATATGCCACAGCACGGGAAAAACTGTATGAAATGCAAATTTCGGTATCCACAAATAAAGTTTTACTGGAACGTAGTGTGCTCATTTGTTTATATGCTGTCTAAGGCTGCCTCTGCCATGAAGCCAAAGTAGAGCAATTGCAGCAGAGGCTGCATGGCCCATGGAGCTGTGACTGTTTATCTGGCTCTGACAGGAGAAGATTCCCAACTCTTATGCGGAAGGACTGAGCTTTTCCAATACCCACTTGCTTTGACCCAGGACAGAGACGCTGCAGCTCCATTAGTGGGTGGGGTCTGTGGTGTTAGCCTGTACATCGAAGGACCCCGCACGTGGATGAGGCGTTGGCCTGCACTGCGCAGTGGCCCATTCCGCAGGGCAGTGCGCACCGTAGGGGGCCCCTGTCATTCTCTGATGCCTTACACTGGACCCACAGCTGGGCCAGCAGGTGGGGGATGCCTTTGTTCTGCCCCTCTGCAGCCAGGGTGCCAGCCCTCACACCTCAGTGCTCATCGATAGCCCCAACCTTTTCTGCATAGAGAACCCTGTTTGCACTCTATTCAGCCTTTTTTTTTATTTTTTGGAGTGCCTGGGATCCAGGCAGACTGTAATTATGTAATTCTTCCTTGTTATCTTTTCTAATTGTTCTCAGAGCTGTTTCCTAAACTGATTGGAAACAATTGCCGATGTGGAATAGAGTGGGAGGTAGGCGAAGACCTGGCTGCTGGCCAGAGCAGGGCTGTCTACTGAAGGCAGCCTCTGGGTGGTGTGGGGACAAGAGTGGGGGGTGAGACGACCACCGGCACCCAGGGCACCCTGCATGTGTCTGAGGAGTAGGGTCTGCAAGAAGGAAACAATTGTGGACTGTTGATTTAATCATGCCAAAATAATAAATGTACCTTCTGCTCCCACGCCCCAGAGGCCTGGCTGTTTTCCCTTTGTCTATGGCCTCTGTGACGTGGGTAAAGTTCCCTAGAGATTCTCCCAGGAGCCAACAGGGAACAGGGCCCTTCCCTCCTGGTATTGAATTGTTTGTGTTTTCTTGACAAGTCAAAAATGTACAACTCTTGAGCCAAATATCACTCAGAAAGTCAGGGAGGACTTAGAGACAGAGAGCTGGGGTATTCCTGATAGGAGCCTAAGCTGGTGCACTGGGGTCTCCGGGAGGATAGGCTTGGAGTAGCCTTAAAGGTGACATATTCTCTGGGCCACAGCAGGCACAAACCGTTGCTCCCTGGTGCATCCTCACTGTTAGACCTATGTCTCTTGGCATGGGTGTCTGTCCCTTGGGACAGTCAGAGGGAAGCTTTACACTGTGGCTTACTTGTTCTGCTCTGTACCTTGACTGGTGTCTTGGTCAGTGATGAGCCCAACTCCTCCATAGCTCTTCCTTGCCTACTTGCAGAAGCATATGAGCTTCTAGAAAAGGAAGAGAAAGTGGGATTGGTCAGAGCTATCCCTTGGTGGTTGTACACATTTTCTCCTCAGCAAATCATCTGAGCTTTTTCAAAACTGACAACAGTCCTCAGAGGCAGGGGAGATTATCGTTGCCATTCGCCCCACCCCAAACCCCTGGCACTGGAGAGTGAATCCAGTGTGCTCGCACTGAGCTATATTCCCAGTCCTTTTCTAAATATTTTTACACTGATACAGAGTCTTTGCCAAGTCATTGAGTTTCCTAGACTGGGCTCCAGCTTTCATTCTTCTGCTTCATTTTGAGGAAATGTTTGAAGAGGAATTACCTTTGATTTCACACATGTATGGTGTGTGTAATACACTCAAGAAAGCATGGCTGCAGAGCTTAGTGTAATACAGTATTACCCCAGGACCTGGGCTCCAGGCTCAGTGGAATGGCCACACCATGGTGGGCTAGTATTTGGAGCTCTTTTCCAGTACTGGAGCTGGAGGTGGAGCCTCAAGGAATTGTCACTTTTGAGTGGTATAGGCAGGGGACAGTTGTCCGTCTTTCCATATAACTGTTTGATTCACTGCCTTCCAGCCTCCAGAGGTATGGAGGGAGAGCAAGGGACAGAGGGAGAGGATGCCCTGGGGATCCCAGCTATGAGTTATCTACCTCACTCTCCACCCAGAGCACTTGTAATAGGAATAAATTCCCAGCAGTGGCCATGGCTGAGTATGGGAGGAACCAGAAACTATATGAAGCTGCCTCCCTCCTGAATGAGGCACCCAGAGCCTTGTGCCTGTACTTCATGAAGTGTTTCCTCAGTTTCAGGGCCAGAGAGTTTGGGGCCACTGAGCAGGGCTGGGAGCCTGGGCAGGAGGCCCAGGGTCTGCAGAAGCCCTGTCTGCCTCCAGCACGGAACTGAGTCTGAGCAAGTCCTCAAGTTCATGACTGTCCAGGCAGCTGGCTCCTTCACAATGATGCAGAGTTTAATGGAGAGCGCAAATGAGGAACAGACTTTTGGAGGTCGGCTGTGGCTCCATTCCCAGTGTGCTCTGGGGCTTCTTCCTTTTCTACTTTCCCCTGTTACTCTCCTCTTTGCTCTCTGCCCCTTTCTTCTTCCAGTTGTTGACGGGCAGTGTGTCTGCCTGTCCACCTGCTCTGTCTGCAGGATCAGCTCTAAGACCTGTCTCCTGACCAGGGTAGGACAGCACTGGGGCTCTGGGAAGATGGGCAGGAGGGGTGGGGAGGAGGAGGAGGAGGAGGAGGAGGAGGAGCCAGTAGGGGCCCAGATCCACTACCTATACATTAACCCTTCCCTGGGCTACAGAGGTCACCCAGCCATCCACACCCCCCCCCCAAGGTCATAAAATCCATTTCTAACTTTTACCAATTCTCCTGCTAGTACCAGAAACACACAATTAGCTTTAAAAATGTCTCCAAGCTGTGGGCAGTTAGAAATTTATGACTTTTTTTTTTTTTTTTTGAAAAAGCTTTCCTTTAAAGTGGCTAATTAGATGTATTTCTCC
>PVJA010001277.1:0-105574 GCA_004027025.1 Myocastor coypus | reverse complement strand
GGGCCCAGATCCACTACCTATACATTAACCCTTCCCTGGGCTACAGAGGTCACCCAGCCATCCACACCCCCCCCCCCAAGGTCATAAAATCCATTTCTAACTTTTACCAATTCTCCTGCTAGTACCAGAAACACACAATTAGCTTTAAAAATGTCTCCAAGCTGTGGGCAGTTAGAAATTTATGACTTTTTTTTTTTTTTTTGAAAAAGCTTTCCTTTAAAGTGGCTAATTAGATGTATTTCTCCAATGGTAATTTAAAAAATGCTAATTGGTCTGCACTTTGGAAGGAGGAGAAAAACTTTCTCCTTTATTATCTCGGCACAAGGGAGACATAGAAGAGATTGGCATGGCCTGAGTACGGGTACAGCTCCAAGGGGAGGGAATGGATGCCTGCCCTTTTATGTACTTAGCAGCTGGGCGGGTAGGTGTAAAGGGCTTCTGTTTCTCACAGTGGCCTCAGGAGAACATGCCATGCAGCAAGTCCGGAGGGGAATGTGGTGGGCAGAACCTGTTTCACCTGAGGGAAAAAGGTGTCACGGCACTGCCCTGACACACAGCCAGGGTGTGCCCATCATGGAGGATGGATAAGTAGGCAGAGCACACCCAGCCAGGCCTACCACAGAATTTAACAGCTGCCAAACTGGCAGTCTTGGCATTTGGCCGAATAAGGCATTTGGGGGAGGCTGCCTATTCCAAGGACAATTACCAATTAGGCTGAAGGAGTCTGGAGAGTATGATGCCCTTGAGCCTGAAAAGAAGCGCATTCAGGAGCCTTGGGCAGGGCTGTCGCAAGCTGCGGAGCGCTGGCCAGGCAGGGTAGCATCACACCAGGAGGTCCATGCCTGTGGTGGCACAGTGCAGACCTCTGCCTGACTTGACACCCTCAAGTGTGCTGTCCTCTTGAGCCCAGGTGGACCCTGCTGCCCTCCAGCCGAGCTTGCCTGTCTGACCCTCCACCCCTAGCCGGCCTTCAGACCTGGGAGCTGGCAGTGGGCTTCTTGCACCAGCCTCTTTCCTAGAAGTTGCTCCACGGTGGGGTCTAGGCCGGCTCAGCAGCACCAGCGATCAAACCTTCGCCCATGTATTTCTAGGGTGTGCTGAGCAGCCTCTGGGGGGAGGGGGGAGGCACGGGCACCTTTTGACATCTTGGTTGTTCTCCATGGGAATGTGAAAGGCCTCAGACACCTTTGGGTCTTACTCAGAAGCATAATGCATATGCTGGGGGATGGTCCCAGGCGAGGGTCACTTGGGGCATTGCCCCTTGGTACTGCGCTGCCTGGCACGGGGGCATGGTGGATCCTCCTCGAACACTGCCGGGTGGTGCTCCCGTCCTCATGCTGCTGACTCTCGTTCTACTACCCCTGTGTGTTGCTGTGCGAGCTACACAATTACGGAGACACAATTTAGGATATGGGGGAAAAGGAAGAAAGTGCCCTGCAGCAGAGGGGGAGAGAGCCCATCACAGCTGGCTACTTCTTCTCTACTCCTTGTGCAAGTAGAATCTCAGAGAAGGACCCGAAGTCCATTTAGACCCTGGGCTGTGCGAGAGGGGAGTGCTGAGCGGCAGGGCAGGCTCTTCAGCTTGGTTGTCAGCGCTAGTTTTCCTCATGCAGGGAAAGCCAGAGGGAAGAGTGACAAAGCGCCTGGCCCGCATTCTCTCTGCAGTAGCAGCGGCAGCACTGTAATAAAGTCCTTGGGAGCCTGGAGAATGAGTGATCAGGTTCGGAATCCTGGCTTTTGGATTCTCTCTTGGGTGATTTTTGGAGGATCACTTCATTGTGCAAGCTTTGGTCTGCTGGGAAAACTCAAATGAAATAATGTGCAAATTGGGCAAAATAGAAATAAGAGAGTCAACGTGCTTAGGGTAGAGATGAAAGTACACGAGTGGTGCCTGGGCAGCGCAGCGCGGGGCCGCTGGGCCCTCCCTCGAGCAGACTGCATTTGCTGCAGTCCCTTCTGGGCTGACTCCATGGAGCTCACCTGGGAGGAAACTGGAGAAGATGAACCAAGCTCAGGAGCTCCGCAGCGAATTCCGAGCTGCCTCAAGGAGCGAGAGGAGCAGGGATGATGAATGTCCTTAATCAGAGCCCATCGTACTCTGCTTTCTTCTCCTCTGCCTCTGAGTCTGATGAGGTAGAGAAGCCTGCAGCCTTGGTGGGGGGAGGGTTTTCCTGGTGAGCTTCACTTCAGAAGTTCCCGAGTGCAAGGCCACCTCAGTGCTCTGTCTCCTGAAGTGTTACTGCAGATACTGAACCTCTGAAGCTCTGGCCCTTTAAATGGTGGGGCAGAAATGCTTTACACAGTTATTATGAGGATTGAAGGAGAGTATAAATGGCCAGAAGCTGCTGGAACAGGGTTGGGTCTTGGAACGCGTCAGTGAATGTTACCTTCCATCCCTGTGCAAAATCAAAAGCCACTCAATTAGCAAGTGGACCCCCCCACTGAACACATCGCTGCTGAAAGTGAATCCTAAAGGAGGGAGAAAGGGAATGTAAGCCAGGCCTGTAGACATGACCAGTATGTACACGCCTCTAGCAAGGCTACTGGGCACAGTTAGAGTGGGTCCCTGCTAGAAGGGCCTTTGGAAGAAGGGGAAGTTGAAAGATTCTAGAGACAGACAAACTTCATTTGAGCTCAGTTTACAGTGTCCCCATGTTGTGACTTCAGTAAGTCAGATATCCTTCTGTGCTTCCTTGCAGTGCCTGTGTATGAGAAAGCTTACACAATAGGTAACCAATAGGCAACCAATAGGCAGCGGCTCACCAATAGGCAACCAGTGTTCTCTCATGCTGTGCAGAGGCAGATTTTCAGTTTGGGCTACATTAGGCACCCATAGGCTTAAAATATGTGGGTCTGTGGGGCCCACATAGGCACTATGAAGGTCATGGAATTCCAGGCTCACGGAGCTTATTTCCTAGCTTTTTGGATAGGCTTGGCATATGAAAGACTCAGAGCATTCAGTGAGGAACTAGGCCCAGGGTACCAGCATTTGTCTGTGACTGCAGGTGTGTATTTGTGAATGACTTCCTTGGAAAACCCTCTGGGCACTTTGAAGACATTACCTCATTGTTGGGAAGACTTTAAAGACATCATTTGGTCTACTTCATACACAGAGGACACAGTGTAGATGAGCGACACAGGCAGCCGTGATCTGCCATCCAAGCCCTTGAACCCAAATGAGTTGGGACTCAAAAAGGAGGTGAAGTGCCGGCCAAATAGCTCAGCAGATTAAAGTGTGTGCAAGCAGGTATAGGGGCCAGGGGTTTGATCCCCGGGCCTGCGTGCCAGTTCTGTCGCCAGGGTGCACTGAGATAGCAATTGAGAGTGGGCGTAGTGACGTGTGCCTGAAATCCCAGCTCATGAGAGACTGAAAACAGACACGTCACTGTGGGTCTGATCTAGTAGTGAGACCCTGAACACCTTGTAGACCCTTCCCTAAAAGAAAAAAGAAAAAAAAAAAAAAAGAAACAAGATAAAGGAGGTGATCAGGGTCTCTTAGGTTCATTTAGGATTTTAGAAATAGGTTGTGACTCTGAAAATCATTTTTAATGAGAGCAACAGTAATTATCATCTTTCTGAGAATTAAATGCTAAGTTTGTTTTCATATGTTTATGTCTTTCTTTTTTACAATTGTTATTTCAGGTAGATATTTCTATCTTGTAGATGAAGCTCTGGTCAAACACTTTAGCTAGTGAATTTCTGCTAATAATAAACAGCTGAGATTTAAATTCAGAGGTGCGTTTCTAAAGAAGCTGGCTCTCTCTTTCTCTGACATTGCACCAAACAGAGGAAAGCAGTGAGCAGGAGAAAGAGAAGAGCAGTGATGAGGAGTTAAGCTGTGGTCCAAGCAGGTATTGCTGGGGAACATGTGGTGCTTGCAGTCCTAGTGAAATTAGGAGAGACGGAGTTCTGCTCTGCCCTGCCTAGGAGATGTAGACTCCACCATGTGAAAGTGAGAGTTCTCTCACTCACCCTTAACGAAGAAGGAGTTTCTGACTTGGGCTACAACATCGATGAGCCTTGAGGACATTACACCAAGTGAATCAAGGCAGACATAAAAGGACAAGTATTGTATGATACTACTTAACTGAGCTACCTAGAGTAGTCAAAATGGTAGAGACAGAAAGTAGAGTGGTAGTTGCGAGGAACCGGGGGAGGAGGGGTAGGAAATTACAGCCTGATAAGTACAGAGTTTCAGTTTTGGAGATGAAAAGATTGTGGGGTTAGATGGTGCTCATGGGCATACAAACACAAGAATATTCCAAAGGCCACCGAATTGTACAGTTAAAATGGCTCAGGTGGTAAATTTTGTTATGTTTATAAGACTTTAAAGTAAAAGGATTTCTATTGTATGCAGCATGGGGGCAGCTGTGTGCTGGCTGGTGAGACCTCTCAAGGCTGAAGCCCAAGGCCTGGAACCCATGAGCCACTGACAGTGAGCCTGGGCAGCAGAGTCTGTACTTGAGCTGGGCAAATGTTCAGAAAAAAGACACACCTGGCCGCCTCTGTACCATCCTCATTAGGAATCTGCTGGCTCCCAGCCTCGTGGAGATCCATAACCAAAGACACAGCAAGGGCACAAGAGAAATTCGTGGCATAAGAAAGCATGTCATCTCGAAGAATACAGCCGGGAGAAATAGGATCATGCATGTATTGGTCAGGGTTATACTTCAAGGAATAGAATAGATATAATATAAGGAATGGATATTAACATAAAATATTTAATCTATAAGGAATTATAAGATTGGTTTACAATGGTCAGCCACAGAGTCAGAGGAGGAAGCACGCACAGGGCATCTGCATGCTCCGGACTGAAGAATTCAATCCTGAGGTTTGGACTTCACTGCAGCATTCCCTGTAAGTCTCTGTCCATTGGCTGATGGGTCTGTGATGGAAGACTGAAGTGTCTGTAATGGACACTGAAGAGTGCAACAGATGGTGAAAGATCCAAGCTGGAGGCCTAAGAGTCTGTGCTGCAAGCCAGATGATAAAGTTCAGGCTGAATGCAAAGACTGAAGCTTCTCCAACGAAGCAAAGTGTTGACTCCTTCTTCAGCCCTTTAAAAAGTCTTTTTGTGCTCAGTCATTCTGATGTGGGCCCATTGCTCCCTAGGGTGGAACCAATCATACCCCAGGATGGGCCCTTGATCCCTCTCTAGGGAGAAAGCCAATCATATCCTAGGCAGACCCTGGTCACACTCCAGAGAGGAACCCAACTGTACCCCAGAGTGGGGCTCCCACCAACAGGGAACCAGGCCGCTGAGTCATTCAGCCAAGATGATACATTGTATCAACCACTACAATTGATTAAATATGTTAACACACAAACTCTAACACAGACCATGAGATCAATGTGGGCCAGCCTTGACCACGGCCCTCAGGCCACATCCAGTTCACCCTGATTTTACATAGCTTGTGAACTAACAATTGCTCTTACAATATTTAAAAAAAAAAACAGAAGAATGATATTTTATAGCATGTGAAAATGAATTTTGGAATGGCCAAGTAGAATGGAAATGAATGGAGGGAAGCCTTGCTGGGGTGCAGCAGCTTGCACATGGCTTGTCCGTCGTCTGGCCTGTCCTGGGCTACATGGCAATGCCAAGTAGTGACACACACAGTGTGGCCTGCAAAACTGAAAATATTTCGTGTCTGCCCTTTACAGAAAAGTTTTCTGACCCCTAGTCTAGTCTATTATTTTTCAAACTGTGGGTCACAACAGCCAGCCATGAATCAACTTAGTGGCACATAGCCAGAGGTTTAGAAGAAAAAAAG
Organism: Myocastor coypus; assembly: GCA_004027025.1. Taxonomy (NCBI): domain Eukaryota; kingdom Metazoa; phylum Chordata; class Mammalia; order Rodentia; family Myocastoridae; genus Myocastor; species Myocastor coypus. Next base: position 99,800 of record PVJA010001277.1, on the reverse strand, counting down.
AATGAGCAGGAAATGTCAGGGTGTATAACTGTTGTCTGGCTCTTTTTCCTCTTTAAACAGTTTTTTTCTTTTCTTTTCCTCAATTCTAATTTCAGTTAAATGTGCATGGATCTACTCAGTCATGATGTAAATTATTTTCCTTGCCTATGGGACTTGATCAAAAAATTTGTGAAGCTCATGGAATAAGTGAACTTAGGATATTTACTGTTGTAAAATGAAGTCTAGATGTGGTCTGTCCAGGGACCTCTCTGCTCAGGGAAGTAGGCATTTGTCGTGCAGTGGAGGTCCAAGCTACGCTGGTGGGCCTGTGAGTCTCTGCTCCTTCACTCTATTCCAAGGCACCCTGGTCATCCTTCCCGGGACACTGTTAGTATTAAATAGGACTCTTTTCTTCTTTCAACTCTATTTTATGCTACTTGAAGATTTCTGTGTTTCTAGTGTGAATGAAGGAGGAATGCTCACTCTTAGGCAGAAATAGAGAAAGAAAGAAGTCCTAGGACCAAGGACACAGAGCTTCCTCCCTGACCCCTTAGATTGACAGCTGAGGAGGAATGAGGGGGAATGGCTCCTGGGCAAGGTGACAAGAAGCAAGATCTGAGAAGGCTTTATGTTTACAAACACATTGCCAAAAGTGTCACGGATATAATTGAAAAACATCAATAGTGATCGATAGCAACAAATCACTGGCCCCAGCCATTAAAAAATAAATCCAGGCCTGGAGGAAGTGAAGGGGAAGATTCAATAGAGGATGAAAACATTGCCACACACTGCTGCTCCCTTCTCCCCTCCCTGTCCCCCTACTCTATTTGTCCTTTTACCTTGGCCTCCTACTCAGCTGCCAGCTTATCACTGCCCACTTTCCTTTAAGCAATGGAAGGAAAATGATGGATTTGTACAAGAGCCTTTGCTTGGTTTTGGAGGCAGAATTATAACAGGGCTCCCTGCTTTCCTTCCCTTTCTCCCTGCTGGGCTCAAGGTATCTGCTGAATTTCAAACAGTGAGTTTGCAAGCAAGTACTCATCCAAGCCTCACATTCTCAAAAACATGACCCATCAGTTCCCCTCCACAAAGGCCTCATACTGACAGACAGCAAAGGTCACTGTGATGCGATACACTTTGTCAGAATTGGGCTGCATTATTTTAGGACTTGAAAGTGAACCTGGATTGGGTCCATCACGGTTCAGAAACTTTTCAAGGGTGGGCGAGCTACATGTGCCTGAGCCTTTCAGCCCTCACACTGGTAGGAAATAGATTGCTCATCACAAACTGGCGCAATTGGCAGGTATGGGCTCCGAGGTGAGTATGTCACTAATCTGTGGGACCAGTGCAGATACTGAACAGGGGGAACTCATGGAGAGGACGAATGGGCAGTGAGGGGCAAGGATGATGACATCTCCTAGGTGCAGAATACTTTGAAACCTGCAAAAGGGATGTAAACCTTCTTTAAAAATAAAAATAATATATTAAAGTCTATAGCCGTGGCAAGACAGCTAATTCTGATTTTAGGGCTGAGCGGGTGTAGGACAAAAGGCATCCACAAGGCAGAGTCAACTGGGGGCTGAACTGAAATGGTCTCTACAGATGCTCTGTTTGCAGAATCTCCAATTCAGAATCAATGCAGAAAGTTTTAGGCATGAAAAGTGACAGATAGGAGTACGTTTTCCAAATGAACCAAAGTACAGAAGGAAAAGAAGTAAAATACCTGGTGGTTATAGAGAAAGCAGTGATATGCAGAACTGGAGGAGGCAGAAGTAGGAGCCAGTAAGACAGAGACCTGGAGCCCAGGGCCCACGTAAGAGAGCCTTGAAATGCAAACATGGAAGCCTAGGTATGAGTCTGAGTCAGATAGATAGGTCTGGATCTCTCTGTCTCTGTCTCTGTCTCTGTCTCTGTCTCTGTCTCTGTCTCTGTGTCTGTCTGTCTCTGTCTCTGTCTCTCTCTGTCTCTCTGTCTCTGTCTTTCTCTCTCTCTCTCTCTCTCACACACACACATTGGCTTATTCATCCAACTATCATATTGTTTATTCTATGCCAGACATTTTTCTGCATATTGAGTTTAAATTTAAAATATAAAGAAATAAAATATCTGCCTTCCAGCATTACTCCATGCCTTACTTACTGAACCAAGTCTATGGCCTGAGATTTCTCATTTCATCTTAGAACAACTGCATCATTTAACTGGATGAATGTGTAATGTAGTTTGAAGGAAATCTGTGGTGCGAGGGTCTAGAGAGAGAGAGAGAGAGAGAGAGAGAGAGAGAGAGAGAGAGAGCAAGAGAGATAGCCCAGGCCCAAGTGCAGGCCTTCTTTGGGCAATGCAGAAAATAATGACCTGGTGGTAGAAGGTGTCTAAGAGTCTTCCAACCCTGACTAATAAATGAGAGGTCAAGAGGAAGAACCGAACAAGAATTAAGAGTACTGGAGAGCAGGCAACAAACTTAGCCTATGAGAGTTTCTGTGGCTCTCTGCTGCAGTCATCCAACCACATTCCTTTGCAGAGACTGAGATCCAGTCTTTGTCTGCTGTCACCAACAGGAGACAGTCACTTTACTACAACAGAGCCTAACTATATACTTGGCTTTGCTCTGAATATTGAGATGCCTCCCCTTTTCAGTAGCTTGTGAAGAAGCATTTGTAAATGTGTAATTAACAGTGTGGCTATGGGAGAATGGGCACCAATCCATGAAGGGCTTAAAACTCCTAGAAAAGTGTCATTTGTCAATCACCCATTACCCACCCAGTCTTACACCCACCCACTGATCCACCCATCCAGCTAAACATCAATTGGCTTGCTTGGAAAGTATTTACTCACCACTGACAATATACACTCATCCATGGGAGCAGGATAAGGAAGAGAGGCCTACACTTGGCTGCTTCCCAAACTCCAATTTTGGCATAGTTCTCTTTTAATTTTTCAACAGCTTGTGTTTTACAAATGTCCAATTTCTCATTCTTGGATGGCCCTGTGTCACTATAAGAAAGGAAAGTATAGCTACGTGGCTAAAAACAGGTTTGTATCTAGAGTAAAACTTACCTGTTGGGACTTGAAATATTAAGAGTTCATGATAAAGCTTTTAAGGTTCCTTCTTTTGGTGACATTGAATGAAATGTCATGTGTTAATGACACCAACTGATTCACCTGCTGCCCTCTGCTGTCCTCTGTCCTCTTCATCCAATTCCTTGTCCTTTTAGGTCAGTGCGTGCTTTCCTCTAGCTAGTTTGCCCAAAAAGCATTTGCACTTGCCAGCATCTCATATGCTCTTGTAACCAGTGCTGTGCAGTGGAACTTCCTGTGCATCCTGGGAGCCACTGGCACCTACGACTCGTGAGCACTCTGCATGAGGCCGGTGTGCCTGGGGAACTGGAATTTAAACTGTAGGTAATTATAATTTAACTTTGTGCAATGCCATATGCCAAATAGCCACTTTATTGAGTACCATAACTGTAACCTGAAGTGTTTCTAGTGCTCTTTGGTTATTGTTGACCATTATTGCTCATTTCATCCTGAATCATTGGTTAAGAGTTAGGTAAGTATGGGGAAGAATTTTTTGGCTTAAATCCTCATTAGCCACTTATCAGCTGGAGGACTTCGGGAAGTCTATATAATCTTTTACAGGCTTTGTTCCTTCACCTAGAAAATAAGGGTACCAGTAGTCCTATTGCTAACGCTGTTGTCATTATAGTTGAGAAAATGAACATAGAGCATGTAGCACTGTACCTGGAATTTGTGAATGTTAGCTGAAGAGGAGGAGAAAGGAAAAGGGGAGCAGGAGAGGACAATAGATTTCTACCTTCTTTCTTCTGTTAAGAAAGTTAAATCTTGGGGATTGAAACTGTCCATCCTTTAGGAATACTGCACAGCATATGGAGACAGAATTTCGTTCTCTAGGGCTCACATGGATACATTTTATCTGATACCCATACTCTCTGCCACCCTCCCTCATACCAGGACAGGTATGAGTCAATTAGTACTATGTATCCCTAATTCTAAGAGGTCACTTCCTTAACCTCACATATTCATCCATTTATCTATCTGTCTGTCTATCTGTTTGTCTATCTATCTATCTATCTATCTGTCTATCTATCTATCATCTATACACACACATATGCATACTGACACACACACAAGCACTTCTTACAAAATAGAAAAACATGAAATTTCATTCCTTTAGACACATCTGTATCTTCTGTCTGTAGCTTTTCCTCCTCTGGGAATGGGGAGTAGGGTGATGACCCCATTAATTCTGGGCAGACTCTTGCTACTTTTCAGGTCTCTAACGCCCTTTGGAGCTTCCCTTTGGCCAACTTGATCTCCCGAGTGACATCTTTAAATCCTGCTCCAGGAATCAGATGTCTAAATAGCAAATGAAAGATTAATGTCAGTGGCCAAGATTGGGGTGTGAATAATTTAAACGGGGAGAATAATAGCCAGCTCCGCTTACCAACAGGGCTGCCTGGAAGAGGTCAGGGAAAGGGTAAGGAACAACATAGGGCCAAGGATAGTGGGTTATGGATTCTGATGAATGGATCTGAGGGAGGGTACATTCTCATTGGCATTGGGAAGAACTGATAGTCATGTCCAGAAAATGGGTCATTCTCACCCCAAGAATCGTGTGCTACTTGAGGGTATGGGAAGAATTCTGTGTCAACAGGATGTCCTCTCTTCCCCTTTTAATGCAGACTCCTTCCATTTGTGTCTCTATTCTTGCTACCACCTTGAACTTGTTGGACCATAAGAGTCCCGGTGACTGGGAGAGGGTATGATGGTCAGTCCTTCTCCCTATAATCAATGGAATGCTCCCTGGGACATGAAGTTGGAGATGAGGAAGGGACCACAGTTGTTATCTGGAAATGAGCAGATTTTTTTTTTCCAGAACTGCTGATTGAACTCAGACCCTTGCACTTGCCAGGCAAGTGCTTATTCTACCTAGCTATCTCCCCAGCCCTTGAGAAGATATTTTACATAAAGTAGGGCTGTTGTCCAGGAGGAAACCTCTATGTGGATATTTCCTTCTCCTTTTCCTACCGCCTTGGTCACTTGCTGCGACTTCAGCCTCCTGTTAGGTTTACCGCAGTCTCTCCTGTGATGGTTTGGGATTTGATAAATATTTTCCCCTCCGGAAGTCTTTTAGGAGTGTAGCAAAGAGGTTACATGATAGATTCTCCCCATCACTTAATTGAAGCTATAAAAAATGAAAAGAGAGTTTCCAATAAACCAAACTATTACTCACTGGTAGATGGAGAGGGCATCCCAGAGCAGAGTCCTGGGAGGCTCAGCTGGGAAGCCCTCCAGCTGACTGTCTAGTATGATTATTAATCACAACAGCGACAGAGTTCATGTGTACCAAGCTCCTTAATGAACTTGGACTCCTGTCCTTACAAGGTTGTAGCCATTATAGCAACCAGGGCCTTTCTGTTTCAGGTCCCTAAAGGCTGAGTTTGAGTTGACTGGGATGATGTGAAAGCAGGTGTTCTTGTGTTCCCCAAATTATGAGATGTGTATAGTCGTGTGTAGGCCTGAACGGCAGAAGGGAGAAAGCTGTATCTACAGTGGCCGTGAGAATTGGAGAGTGATTACAAGTGTAAGAATGCGGCTGATGCAGACTGTATACCATTTGTGTGTGCACAGATCAATGTCCTCATGTCGTGTGTAGGGTAGTGAGTTTTGTTTGCTGGATAATCAATATGGAAGTCAAAATGGGATGTGTACAATGGTGGTGGGTGCATGTACTTTAAAATAGCATCATGTCTATGGAGATTCCATGCCATTTGGGCTCTAGATGCATTATAAATGGGAAGACTCTAGAATGTATTGTCCAATCTGATAAGTATGTAAGGTAAAATAGTCATTTTTAATATTTTTCTTGGGTCATACACATATGCCAGGACTGTTCCAGGGAACCAGGGACTTGCGGTCATTCCATTTATAAGGCACCAGAAATGCTGAGGCATGCTTTCTCCTTTGTTGAGGTTATGTTGATGGTGAATTTGCTGGGATGTAGCATGGAGATGTATGTGAGTCTTGTCTGTCTGGTAGTGTAATAATCACACCATCTGCCACCTGGTGAGAAAAGCAACCTCCTTGCCCTTCACTGGTGCTTTTATCCTGTGTCCCTGAAGTCTAGGTTGTGTACTCACATCTTGGTACTAGGGGACTTTGGTGCCATCCAGAAGCCTTGAGTCATGGACTGCTCCCTCACTGTCCAGGAGAGTGTGCCTGACCCTTGTACCAAGCATCTTTGGTCACTTTGATTGTTTTACATTTTGTTCTGTGCTCATATTGCAGTGAGTTGGGACCAAGACAGTATTCTGTTGTGACTGCCTTGCCTCAGTTTACCTCTGTGTAAATCTGAGGAAATTTCCTAATCCTTTTTGTGGGACTATAATAGAGTACATATCCCAGGTAATTTTTATTTCCTTTTATGCATTTGGAACAGGGTCTACAGTGACTACCAGGTCTCACTATGTAGATCAGACTAGTAGTGATCCTCCTGTTTTCAGCTCCCAGGTACTTTCTAAAGAGCAGAAACTTCTATACCACACTTCTTGAGGCGAAGCTCAAGATGAAGGCATTGGCAGGGTGGGGATCTGGTGAGGGCTCTCAGCTTCCAACGTGACACCTCGAAGCTGCTTCCCCTGGAGGAGAGCACGGCATTCAAGTGTTGCAAGGCCAAGGACAAGAAAGGATCTCTTCTCTGCCGAGTCCTCTCCTAAGAGAACCCGATCCTCTTCATGAACAAGGAGCCCTCTTGACTTAATCGCTGAAGGTCTCACCTTTCAATACTATCACATTGATGAACCTTGCGTTGCTGAGTCAAGCTATATTGACTCAGGACAGGATTCAGTCTTGCTGGAAGATAGTACTGAAGACAATATTTCAAATGAACAGTGGAAGAAAAAACAAATCCTTTGTTTCCTGTCTTCCATCTTCTCCACCCCTAGTCCTGCAGTTCTTTCACTGCTTAAGTGACTTTCCCCACAAAGGCTTTAGATCTTTGCTTCCCACCATCTCCAGGGGCTCCATATCTGTGATAGTTTTATCCACTCTGTCTCAGCACTGTGAGGTTTAGAAGGGAAGGAAATAAAATCCTAAGCCAGAGCTCAGCCAGTGTTTCCCACAAGGCAGTCTCTCCCTAATGCCCCAGGCCCAGCTTTCTTTCACTCACCCCATCATCCACAGCAGGCAGTACCCATACCGGCTAGGATATCATCCAGAAGAATTGTCTTCAGGGTGCTTCCTCTCAGGGGTCTCTTCCCTACCACCTTCCTGGAAGCCAAGAATCATCCCCTCTAATGCTACCAACAACTGGATGTAAACAGAAATTAATCCATCTGTGTGAGACCTCAACATGTCACCTGATCCTTATCACTGCCTCCAAGGAAGATCTTATTATATTAAAAAGCAATTGCCTTCCATGCCAGTAGCACTAATAGAGTCTGTAAGAATTTCATACAGGATTTCATTTTCAGCCAAGCAGATGCTATTTCCTTCCTTTTGCCTCTTTCCAATCCCTTTCACCTTTGTCCAAGGCTCCTACAATTTCAGTTTCCTGCAGGCCCTCTGTCCGCAATGCAGTCAGCTCCAGGTGAATAATATACATACATCTTGTTGAATGTTGTTTCCCCAGTACGGGAAGGGTCCATGGTGCATAGTAGGCATGCAAGCTCATCCATCCATTCATGCATGCATGCAACAAAAGGAGCCAAAGACTATAGACTGAAGCTAGACTCCTCAAATAAAAAACCCAAATAAACATTTTAATGATAAGTAGATACAGGGCTTTAGAGACAACAAAGAAGTTGCTGAAAGAGGGGATAGTCAGGTTTGGAAGGCAGATCTATTTGTAGAGGAAGGCAGTAATGTTGTCTCTGGAATCCTACAGCTGCCAAGGAGCCACAGTGAGGGGCAAGAGCATTCCAGGTCATAGGAAGAAGTCTACCTAGGAAAAGAGCTCAGTACCCCAAGGTCCTGGTCATGGGTTCTTGTAGATAGGCCTTTGTGGAGTGAAAGCAGAGAACATTGCTTGAGTTTAAAGGGGTGGGCCGGGAGTAAACTATGCTCAGAAAAATTGTAGGAGTGGGCCGGATGTTAAGCAATGTTATTATGTGATTGATGGATAGTAGGTGGGATCTTTCGTATGCCAAACTAAAGATGTATATGATTTATGGATGAAGACTCTGGAAAACTATGGTGTGAAATTGCAAGATGAAGGTGCAAAGAGGTGTATTTGAATCAGGAATGTTGGACAGGGCCCCACCCAGAACAGATGATAGAATTTCTGGGTTATGGATACCATTACTCAGTATCTTCTTTTCTTATAATTGTTGTTATAGGGGGCTGAGGAGATAGCTCTGAGGCACAAGTGCCTGCTGGGCAAGTACAAGGTCATGAGTTTGAACCCTGGTCCCCCCAAAAAATGTTGTTATTGAGATGACATGAAGTCGAGCCTGGCATGTGGACTCATGGTTTCTCCTCAGGTGGAAGCAAACTTGAAATCTGTAGTAAGTTAAAAAGTCTGGATTTCAAAAAACAATCATGGTTGTAACAATTGCAATAATAGCCCATTCTTACCTTCCAGGTCTTATGGTATCAGTAAGTTGAAAGCAGTTTCAATTGAGGATAGATTTAGGGTTGAGAGTCAAGTCCATGAAACATCCTTTATTGGTTCTAATCTTATCAGTTACACATCAGATCTAGCTGTTGATGAGGGGTTTCAGGACTGAGGCTTAGATAGGATGGAGAGGTGCCAGATCTCAGGCTGACTGGTTCCTAATCAGAGGTTGGAAGCTTTAACTTGCAGGAGAGTTGCCAGCTCTGGGAAAACTTGGGCCTTCATCTGCAGTGAGGGGAGAGACGAGAGTGTTGTTTGGACAAATGGAACAACTCATTAATTAGAAGTTAAATGTCTCCCTTTCACTGCCAGGTCTGAATACATTAAAGTGCAAACATGAGCTCAAGTGTGTTCCTTTCTGTTTCTCTCCCTGTATCTAAATACTACCTTGCGTTAAAACCCGCCCTGTGTTTTTCTTTATTCCATGGCAGCCAGATCATGTCATGGGCATACATAATTGCAGTTCTGGCCAAAGTGCGAGGTGATGGCAAGGATGTGGCATTTGCCTCACAGGCTGTTATCCCCAGGGACTCCCATTTGAGGTTCTAGGTCCCAGTGCTGCCCTTTCCTAATGAAGATGCCAACTTGCAATAAGAAGATACACACAGGGATGGCTGGACAGTGAGAGGGGAAGTGGCTGGAGTCCAACAGACCCTTGGTGTCTTCTAACCCTCCTGATAGATATTAGTAGAAACATAATGATGACAACCTTCCTCATCAGAGCCTGAGGGATTTGGTAAATGCCTCTTTTGGTGAAGTATTTGAGAAAGGGAGCCTACAAAGATGAACAGATTATGAAAGGCAGTAGTAGTTGGCAAATCTGCTCCTTCCTTGAGATCTGTCCCTGTGGTCTCCATCTCATACATTTGTCTCCCACTTAGAGAGGAAAATGTCATCCTGTCAAAGATCTTCAATGCCCACTGGAATAGAGATGCCAATCTTAATGATTATCCCTCTAGAGGGGGAATGGTGAGGCTGGGGGTCTTCCCAGCTGAGCATGTGATACTTGTGGTAACCTCAGGCCAGCAGCCCAGACTTTCTTCCTTTGGATGAAACTAGGAGAAACATCTCAGCTTCTTCCTAGCTTCTGCAGAGATCACAGAAATGTGATTAGTACTCAGGAGCTGGAGAGCTCAGAAGGAAAGGACTCACACCCACTGGGTCTTCAGTGCAGGCTCAAACTGATGCTCAGTCTAATCTGTAAATGGGACATGTTGATGCTGCAAGCACACAGCATGGGCTGGGGCAGAGGGTCATGGGATACCTTTCCCAGCTGTGTGCCTGTTACTGCTGCCGTGGTGCAGCCATGAGCCCTCCAAGCAATAGAGGCAGCTTGGTGCTTCAGACTCAAACTTGTCTCTGTTGTATTTTAGCCATCTTGGTGACTCCATGCAACTCTCCAGCCTAGGACCAACAGGCAGGTTCTTTCAACTTAGTGGACTCATTCAGGAAGAGGGAGTAGGCACAGAGGCATCCAGAACACTTACTTTCAAGGGATAAACTTGTTACTGAGCCAAGACCCTGAAGGTCCTCTGCTGAGCCATGTGTGAAGACTTACATGACATATCTTAGAAAGATCTTTAAGGGGAAATCCTAGGAAAAAAAAATCACAATTGGGACCAAAAATGAAGTGTGGCAAAGCAGTGACCATTCATCAACCAGTGTGGAAATAGTTTTACTATTTTGTCTTTAGTCTATCCTAGGGCATGATGGCTGAATATCAGGTCCAGGACCAAGTAGTATTTTCTTACTTTGAGAAAGATAGTCAAGGTCTGGTGATAAATCGTTTGGCATGGGATTATCATATTATATGGAAGAGAGAAGATGCATTTAATCCCTTATCTAGGGTGAGAAGTAAGTTAAGGTGTAGGTTTTGTATTGATCACCTTTCACTGGTAGGACAAAATATCCAACATGCACAACTTATGGGGAAAAATGGTTATTTTGACTCACGCTTCAGTCCATGGTTAGGTGGCTCCAGGGCAGAGACAGCATAGCAGAAGAAAACTATGCACAGCATGGCAGTCAGTGATGAGTGAGAGCAAGATCAGAGAGGGATCAGAGAGAGAGAGCAAGCCTGAGAATGAGAGAGAGAAGGGGGAGGGAGGGGGAGGCAGGGAGAGACACAGAGAGAGAGAGAGGTAGGGAGAGACAGAGAGAGAGAGAGAGGTAGGAGGTGACAGAGAGAGAGAGGGAGAGAGAGACAGAGAGAAAGAATGAGAGAGGGAGGGAGAGAAAGAGAGAGAGACAGAGAGTGAGAGCAAGTCAGCACAGGAACAAGAATGAAGGTTCCATGCCTCAAGACACACCGCCTTCAATCAAACCCCATCACCGGCTAACAGCACACTTAACACTGAGCTAGCAACTCCTAGCAGGGCACTCCATGGATGGGGTGAATTATCTTCCAAAAGTTCCAGCTCTGAACACATAAGTCTTGGAGAAATTTTTTTTAAGGAAAACTTTGATTGATTGACTGATTGATTGTCTTTTTGAGACAGGGTCTCACTCTGCAGTTCAGGCTGGCCTTGAGCCCACTTTTGTAGCCCAGGCTGGTCTCAAACTCACACTGATCCTTCTCCTTCAGCCTTCCAAGTGCTGGGATTACAGGCATGTGCCACCATACCCAGTGATAGAGGAATTTTTTAAAATCCCAATCATAACAGATTCTCCTTTATCCTCCCCTAGTGAACTATCAAACCGCTATGGGATTTTTAAGGAAGGCACAGACATCAAAGAATGATAGTCAATATCACTGAATAGTGGGATTCAGAAACATGAAACACTCAGAAATTTTGAGGCAGGGATACCAAGTTCAACATAGAAAAAAAAAATGTCATGGGATTTGATTAAGGTAGATGTCTGAGAACCAGAGTCACCAGTAGAAGCTGTAGAATGTGAGGTGTGAAGCTGTAGTGTGTCCTGCCATGCCCACAGGGGCAGTCAGGTTCCCTATCCTAGAACTCTGGAAGATGAGCTCACTAGATGGAGAAGGAGCAGTGCTGAGCCCCTGCATCCCCCGAACACAATTCACAGCACAGCTGCCAGAGACCCACTTCATTTGTATGTTTGGCTCCAGATGTCCAAACCCAAGGACATCATGTCAGCATGTTTTTGTGCCGACTGTAGAGGAGCAGCTGCATCTTCCAGAAGACCATCCAAGTCCATGGCTCATTAGGATGATTATAGTATTTTACTTGTAAGATGGTTACGCCTCTTGGACCCCTTTTGAGATCCCATTCTCACACACAGGGCAATGATATTTTGAGAAGTAGAATTTAGAGAAGAATGGCTCAGTGATCACATGATCTAGCATGCTCCCTATAATAGAGATGGTAACACAGGGGATGGGGGGATGGTGGGGGAAGGAAGGAGGGCCCCCAACTCTGCTGAGGTTCCTGAAGAGCTGGGACAAAGATGTAGCTTGGCCTTCACCTAAATAGCCTGCTTCTGTGTTCAACATTAAAAATATAAATCAAGTGGTTGTTTATTTGGAAAAATACAGAAATGTATAAGAAAGATAAAAGAAAATATGTGGCATGAATGACACCACCCTATGACCATTGTTAATATATGCTTTCAATTTTGTGTTAATATGATCGGTAGATAAAATTACACTGTATATAATTCTACTATATGTACCCTATTTTTGGTGAACTTTGTAACTCAACTAATTTCTCACTTGTTATAAGCCCCTCATAAACATAATTTTAACCACCTGCTTGATATTCTATTATTTGAATGCATCATAATTTACTTACTTACTCTCCTACTGTTTTATATGTGTTATTTCTCATTTTCAAATTATAAATAATGCTCATATAAAAAATATTGTGCATAGAGGGTTTTTTTAAATTTCTGTATTTCAGACTACTTTCTTTGGCTAGAATCCCAGAAGTACTTTTAGGTCAGAGAATACGAACAGGTTGACAATTGGCTATCTATTACCAAATTGCTTTCTAAAAGTATTGTTTCAATTTATATTCCCACTAGAAAGCTGTAAAATATTTTTAAGTCTTTGCTAATGTAGATAGGCCTTATTCCTGATGTGTAAAATCTGAGTATTTGAAGTTCAAGTGTGCCTGAATTGTGATATGAATAATAGTTTCATTTAACATTCTTGAAGATTCACTAAGCCTTGGACCCTCCTTAGCCACCATTTGGCCCCACCTAGCCCGGCTGAGTAGGCCCAGGATGGCTACACCCTGATAAAGTGAGAGAGGTACTGACACAACCCCAGGAATAAAAATCACACAATGTAGAGGGGTCCCTGGACAACTTTCTGGGATGAAGGACCAGCTTGCCACACTAGTGTGCACACGTTCATGCACACATGTGTGCACACACACACTGGGAGCATCTCCTCCCCTGAAGGAAATCCAGTGTGCTGCATCGATGGATTCACACCTCCACTAGAAAATAGGCCTGGGAAAATCACTGTGCTGCTTCCCATGGTTGCTTTCCTTGCCTGCAGCAGGCCTCTCCACTGTGCTCTTTAGACCCCTCTTGGCCTTGGGTTTCAGGTGTCCCAGCAAGTGCCAGAGCGGTTCAGCCATGCTCCAGGAGAGGCCTGCTGAGAGAATGAGCTCCTGAACAGCACACAGAGGTCTGGTGGGCAGGGAGCGCAGAGAATAAATGATCATCAGTATCTGCCCTTGCAGACACAGCCCCTGGGGTCCTGAGCGCAGGTCTTCCCAGGGTCCTCTTGCCCTCACAGTTCAGTGAGGTAGTGGCCACACTGTAGACTAGTGATCCTTTCAAAATGGAAACCCAGTGGGAGCTAGTTTGCTTATCTTCAGAAAAGATGAGCCCCAGAAAGTTGAGTTTTCTCCTCAGTGTCATCGCTCACTCCATCTAGGTCCTCTGGGGCCCCCTGCTAAAACAGTTGGGCAGACTTAGAAGTATTAGAGATGTGACTCTCTTTCCCTTGTTCATAAAGAAGTCAGTTGGGAGGATGGGCCCAGAAGACAGATCACCTGAATTCTGGCCTTTGTTGCAATAACTAGCGTGACTCCAGGGGCCATTTCCCTTGGGTCATATTCTAACTGGTGACACAGGAAAGCAGAACAAACTCTGCACCTTTTGTGTATGTGTGTGCATGTGTGTGCACACATGTGTGCTTTATGAATTTGCAATGTCATAAAAGCTAAGTATGCTAATGAAACGACGTTTTGGCCAGAAGGGAGTAGATGCTGTGAATATAGCAGGTCAGAAGGACAGTTATTTTCCTTTAAACTCCTGTGTTCAGGAGGTTCCTGGATTTCCTGCAGCATGAGGAGCTCATAATGAACAATGGAGGAGTTGGAAAAGGCCTGAGTTACTGCACTCCTAAAAATCTCAGAATTGAGAAAAGCCTTCCATTTGGAGTAGTTGGTAACTAAGCACGATTTCGAGGAAGTTCCTGGAACGAGTGCATGAGCGAGGTATCTAATGCAGGCTTCATTCACGTCCCACAAAGAAAGTGCTTGCACTATTGTGTGGTGATAGCGATGTGAGGCCTCTTTCAAACGAGCCAGCTTAAGGCTGTGCGCAGAATTAGTCCTCAGAGGGTATAGAAACCGCGGTCTTGAAGTGGCTGGCTCAGGGATCTACCGAGTCCCTTCAACACTGCAGTTTAGCAATGGGGCTCTGCAGCCTTTGAATTTGTTAGGCAGTCTGTCCTTCTGCTAGATGGGATCTCTGCCAGGTTCATGGCTGCATCCAGTCATTGTCACTTCCCTCCCTGTCAGAAAGTGCTTTCCAAGCCATGGGTCCCGTGTGCCACAAAGAAGCAATTTAGTGAACTGAAAAAGGACTAGGTTCAGGAAGGACAATGCCTTTCAGGTGGCAAAAGTAAGGCTGGTTCAGCCAAGACGGTCTGTGTTGCTCAGGCTGCACTGCTTACAAGGGAGCTCTCCATCAAAATGCTTTCAAAAGCTGTTCTCCAGGACAGGAATGTGTGCTGTGAAACTCCAGAGGTCCTTGCACATCCAAACAGAATTTGCTGTGTGCCACCATGGGAATGTGCAGTGCAGACCAGAAGGACCACCTAGTTGTGCTGGTGATGGGCTTTGGGTGATGCGGTTGGGGTGCCATGTCTACTGCCCTTGGCCTTGGGGCCTGTGATCTTGACCCAGGAGACTGCTAGACCAACACTTCTCCTGGAAATATCAATAACTGTCCCTGGTCTTTCCAAGGCTGGCAGGTGACTGGGGCTCTCCATTTCTCTTTTTCCTGGTTGTTCTCTAGAGATAAACAAGTTACATGAAGCAAGCGTAAAAGCAGAGAGAGAGGGGAACAATTGGCCAGGCATCTGCCTAGTTCAGAGGTATGGTGGATCCTGCCATCCAGGACCCAAGGGGCGTTGTGGAAACAGCTTAGGCCTGCTGCTTAGTTCCCAAGGACCCACAACTCTGGGAAGCTCAGGGCACATAAGTTGTTGTGCTACTTTAAAGCTCAGACTCTGTCCCCACTGTAGGCTGCTCTCCTTCTGTTCAAAGCTCAATATTTTAGTAAGATGTGGGAGTAAAACATACCTGCTTTAGAGAGGCACACATACTGGGCACGTGCACGCGCGCGCACACACACACACACACACACACACACACACCAGGCATGTGCACGCACATGTTTGCGCTGTTAGTGGCACTCTTTTCTTTCCAAACAAGGGACCCCTGATGGTTCTTCAGAAACAGAATGTAAGAAGTAGCTCCACTCTTCACAAACAAGACTGGCCCTCAGGCAGACACTGGGATCCTAGGGCTGATAGGAAGTCATTAGCATCCATCCCTCTTGCTCTCTGGTCTTCCTGGCTGAGAGAATAATAATAATAACAGTGATAACAGTGGTCAGCAGTCATCAGAAATCACAGCCTGAACTAGGCCATGACCCAGGCTGGTAGTGTTCTAAGAACTTGTCCTGCATTGTCTCACCCAGTCTGTACCATTTGAGGCCACGCTGTTAACATTGTTCCCTTCAACAGGGCACAGGCAAGCACAAGTCAATCAAGCAGTTTCACCCAGAGCCCCGGTCCTACCCACAACCTCGTGCTCCGTCCGACCCATGAGGGTCAAGGTCCCATGAGGGGCTGCATGATAAAATCATAGGGTGAATCTCCTGTAGGTCCAGGGACAGGAGATATCAGAAAACTTTTGAAGGGATTTCCTGGAGTAATACTGGGCTGGACCTATCAGAGCCATAGACCCCACCCACAGCCTCACTTTGGCTCCCAGAGGGTTAAGGCAGATGCTGGCTTTCCAGGAGCTCTTGAGAGTTAGGGCCTCTGGATTTGCTTCTCTAGGGGACCAGAACCTTATTGCATCATAGAGGTCCTTGGTGAGGCTTGGAAACAAAAGAAGGGAAAGAAACCCTCTCTCCCAGCTGGCCACAGATTCTGGACAAGTCCCGGCTCCTGAGGAATGGTACCCAGTGCAGACCTCTTACCCTGCTTATTTATTCAAGCTGTGCCCTTCCCTTTGCCTTGAAAGCATCTGCCTGGGAAGACTGCATGCTGAAGTCCGCCTCTGGGGCCAGGTGACCTCTTTCACTCAGTCCTGTTCCTCCAGTAGGCCAGTGAATACCCTCTCCCCTTCTCTCCCATCTCTCTCCACCTTTCACCCTTCCTTTGGAGGTGAAGCCACAGATCTTCCCTGGAGCTTGCAGGAAGATTCCCTGCCTTTGCTCTTCATGGGGTGGGAAGAGGTTGGAGAGAATAAGGAGAGAAAGCCAAATGGAAACAAAAAGTCCTCATTTAAATCCAGGCCAATTCGGGAATTCAGCTGACACAGCTAGAAAACAAGATTAGCAAGAAGTGAAAAAGAGAGAGATGATTTATGTTTCCTGCGCAAGGAGCCTGGAAGACTTTCAGGTGTCACCTAGGCTGCCCAAAGATCTTTAGCAGCAATTAGAGCCCCTCCCCCAACACAATCCACCCTTGTATCTCTTACCTGCCTGCGGGTTCTACGATAATGCTTCCTATGTGCAGGGATTCTGAAAACTCCTTTCCTGCCTGGCTTCTCTTTTTTATATTTGGATGAAAAGAAAACAGGACATTAGAATCCCCAAGGAAGAAGCTACTGGGTGCTAGACTCCTGGCTAGTTGTCAGCATGCAGGGATGTGCAGCCTCTGTCTTCCTCCCTGCTGGCCTTTGGAGCCTTGTCACTCATGTCAGGCTCTGCGTCCAGGGCGGGGACTTGTTTAGTAGCAGAGTCCATCCTTCTCTGGTTTCCTCTTAGCTCTACCTCCTGGGATGCTGGAATAGAGGAGGCTGCCCATCTTGCATATCCAGAGGCAGAGCTGCCCTTAGCGACCTTGAACCACACAGCGAATCTCAGCGGTGCAGCTGGCTAAGGGAGATGTTCAGAGTCAGCTCTGTGGAAGGGAGTTCCAGTTATCACACATTTGCATGGTGGCATAGGGTCAGCAAGCATTTTGTGTTTTGCTAATGAGCTCCCCTCTGCTAGCTGCCCGGATGGCAGATCAGTGGGTGGGAGAGCTCAGTGCAAGAAAGGAAGGAATGGTCAAAGAGGTGCAGTTTCTGACCACACTGGAGCTGGAGTTCACTGCCAGACTCATGGGATGCCAAGTGCTTGTGCCACAGTAATGATGTGGGAGGTGTTTCTCCTGGACCTGGGATGCCTTTCTGTACAGACAGATTGATTCAATAGGCTTAGCAGTGCGGAGCAGCCTGCCCTTTGCTCTGCGTGCCCTGGCATGGCAGTAGCTAGTGCCAGAAGGGAGAAAGCAGGCATCAAGAGAGGCACTGTGTTTTGGCAGAAGGCCTTCCTGGAATAGAACAATTAGCCTGTGCCCTTACCCGCTGGCAGTCTATACCAGGACACTGTCACTCACCACTGTATGTACTTGGTGTGAATTAATACCAAGCACAAGAGAAAGCAAGGCTCCATAGAGCCTTTAGAACTTGGACTTGAGCAGGTTTCTTAAAAAATTACGTAAGTAATTAACATACTGAGTACTGAACTCAAGGCTTTGCACTAAGGTACATCCTTGGTCTCTCTTCTCTTTCTGTCTCTTGGTCTCTGTCTCTCTGTTTCTGTCTCTATCTCTGTCTGGTTCTGTCTCTGTTTTTCTCTGTCTCTCTCTGTCTCTGTCTGTCTCTGTCTCTCTCACTCTTTCTCTCTCTCTCTCTCTGTGTCTCTCTCTTTGTGTCTCTCTGTCTCTGTCTCTGTCTCTCTGTATCTCTGTCTCTCTGTCTCTCTGTCTCTGTCTCTGTCTCTGTCTCTCTCTCTCTCTCTCTCTCTCTCTCTCTCTCTCTCTCTCTCTCCAGGGTTTTGCTGAACTACCTGCTTGTCCAGATGAACTCAAACTTTTGATCCTCCTGCCTCAACCTCCCACAACCCTGGGCATCTTAAAGCCCTTTCTCCACATTTGAAAAATGAATATCTCCCCTCTTCCTGCTCTGTTCCCAGTCCTTGTGGGGGAGCTCTTGTGTTGGGTGAGTGTCCCAGGTAGCTTTTCATAGGTTTCTCTGCCTCCACCATCAGTATGTCTGCCACCTGTCATTGCTCACTCATGTCCATGATCCTGTCTGATGCAGCTCTCCTATTTCTGGTTAATTTGTTCTTTTTAATTGGCTGTGGGCTTGAAAACAGATACTCAAGCTTATTAGACTTGTGTATAAAATAAAAATAAAAAGGCACTGAGCGATGTCTCAGGGGACTCTCTGAATCAAGTACGTGAGCTCTTGTCTGTCTGCTCTCAGGTCTCTGTTAGCCTTTCTTGGGTCATTTCTGGATTTTTCCTGATGCTTGGCTGGTTTCTCAGCTGGGACTATCTACGGTCAGACGATGAGCAGATAGGCAAGGCAAGCGGGCCATGATGCAGACTGCTGAGTTCTGCTCCAGCTGATGCCCTGTCCCCAAACCACTTCAAGTCCCCTGTGTTGACAACTTGACAGGTGCCATGTGGCTTCAGGACAACTGGCTTTTGTGGACAATGACTCTTGGCAGTTTCCAAGGACCTAAATTTGGTTTGGGTAGTTATGAGCTCCACCCATACAGCCACTGAAGTAAAACAGTTTTTGATGAAAAGTTTTACGTGCTCTTGCTGCTCACTTGTCTCCAAAGCCAGCCATTCTCCTGCCCAAGGTGGTAATGCAATCACCAAGTGCTTATTGTTTGTTTGGCTATTTATTTGTGTATTTGCAGCCCTGAGAATCAAACCCAGTGCCTTCACATTGAATCACATTCCTTTAAAAAAGTAAAATTACCTTTTTATTTTTTGAATTTTGAGACAGAGTCTTGCTAAGTTGCTAACTTGTCAGTGTTGCCTTGAACTTGTGATCCTCCTACCTCAGCCTGGGACTTTAGACTTGTGCTACCATACCTGGCTTCCAAGCCCTTTTTGACCAGCCTAGAATGCCTTTTCCCTCTCCCTTACCTAAATTGACCTCTCTGTTTAGTCCTGGCTAAATCATATCTCCACTTCTCCTTCTCCGAATGCCTAGCCCTGATGTATCTGTGTTCACAAGTTCACTGACTTATTCCACAAGTATTAATTAAGCCTTTGGCCCTGAGCACATGCTGGTTGCTCCTTGGTTTCACGTGTTTGCCTGACCTCTGCCACCAGGAGCAGAGTTTTTCAGCCTTGGTCACACTTTAAGATTCTGGAGCGCTTGGCAAATTTGGGTGCAAAGTCCCACTCTGGATCCATTAATACAGACCTGGGGAGAACTTTTAAAACTACTTTTAAGTAATTAAGAAATTGCATGCATTTGTAAAGTCTTGTATAAAGAGGTCCCTTGTGGCCTTTACTGTTTTCCTTGATGAGAACATTTTTCCTATCTATTGCACGGTCATTACACGAGCTAGGTGAAGATCTCACTCCTTTACTGTAAGTGTGGAAGGTGTGTGTCAGATTGCTGGAGGCCTGCTCTGGCCTGCTTGCACACATAGCTATTTGCAAGGCTCACAAATGAAATTGAAAATAGACCAAACAATGTGACAGTTTTCTGCTGCTATTTTTTCTTTCATGAACAGAATGTTCAGCATTATTTTTTTTCCCCCTCTTTGTACAATCCTGCAAGTGAGAAACAATCTGATTGGAATGCTGGCTTCTGCCTTTGAGCAGCCCGTCCAGAAAGCTTTGCAGGGCAGGCATGCCCCAGAAGCACCTCCGGGGGCTTGGCAGGGAGGCGGTGGGCATGTGGCTAGCTATGTCACACTCAGGTGCTGAGGCAATTCAGTGGCCATGTGCCTGTGTGTGGTCATTTTCAAGGCTTCTCTTTGCCCTGGAACTTTTCTCGAGCTTCTATGTGATGTGATAAAAAAAAAAAAAAAAAAACAACAACAACAACAAAAAAAAAACATCGTGATTGTGTATATTTTTAAAAACTATTACAGTAAAAGTACACTGCCTTTAATCTCCCTCATCACTTATCCTGTTGTTCTTGTCACGGAAGTTCACTTCCTTGAGTGATTGATTGATTGATTGATTTACTATATGATCTCATTTTGCAGCTCAGACTCTCAGTGATCCTCCTGTTTTCAGCCTCCTCTGTTCTGGGATTACAAGGGTGTGCCATCATGCCAAGTCTCTGGCTGGCTCAATGTGCCTGGAGTTGGGGAGTAGTGCAGCTTATGGTGCCTGGGTTTGAACTCTAGCCTCTGCAGTTACCTAAGCAGGAGCTTAAGTAACCTAAGCTTAGGATACCTCCACTGAGCTACCCTGCCAGAATCACCATGAATGTTTTTATTTAGTGCTTCACTGTCATGACTACTTTGATGTCCTGAATTGATTCAAAACATGTACCTTATCTGGTCATTTTTTACTTTGGGGAAGATCCAAAAGTTACATGGTATCATGTACAGTCAATCTGATTACAGTGGATGAGAACCCACTGTAATATTTTTATGAGCAGTCTTTTCTGTTGGATGGCTCTCAGCAGCAGCATCACCATATTCTTGGTCACCTTGAAAAGACATAAAAGAAGATATCTAGAGCTTCTTGCTGCAGAAAAAAGACCCACAGGATTGGTGTGCTCAAGTCAAGAAGGTGTCTTCTGGTGGGGGTGGGGACTAAAAGTAATGTGTCCATTGCTGCAATTAGTTTTTAAGTGTAAGTACTTACTGTGTGTTTGGTCATAACTCATACATGAAAACCATGAAAGCGGAGCTTGACCCATGATTATGAGATCTGGAAAGGAAGGGTGACACTGGGAAACGTTTTAATCTCAGACTCCATCTTCAGAATGATTTGGGAAGCAGAAGCACTAGCGCCGCAGTTCCATTTCCCCAGATCCCTGGAGCTTGAGTTCTGCTGTGGGTTGGCTGTAGAAGACGCATCAGAGCTCTGAGGTGGGTAGGTGGTGGAGCGGCAGGATGCTCTTCTGTATCCCGCTGGGACTCTTTCCTGATCTCACGAGAGGAGGCAGGGAGGCTTCCAGCATGCCAGTGTCACCAGGGAGCTGGGAAAAGTAGAGGCCTTTATTTCACAAGAGACTTTAAACTTTGTTTTATCTAAGACATAAACACATGTGCATCTGTTCTGTATGCCTGGTATGGGCCACAAGGATGAGTGATGTGTGGTTTGACTGGACATGACCTCGCTAGATGGGAGTTGACTCTTCTGGGTTGAGATGTGGATCAAACTTGGACAAGAAAGGAGGTTGAATATTTTGATGAATTTCTCTTCCCAGATGTCCAGAAGACACGCAACCAGATTTTAAAGATCACATTTCTTACTCTTTGCGGGCTATGGAAGTACTCTGGATCTTGATGGGATGCTAGTTATACAAGTGAATACATTCATCAAAAAGTCACCAAATTGAACACTCAGTGAAAGGTGATGTCTGCACAGTTCACTAAATATAGATTTTACCTTTTTAAAAAATCACACTTTAGATAAAATGAAAAAGAAGCAATGAGGCCACTGTTAAGATGGCTTTACCCTGAGATGCAAACCCGATTTTGATTTTTTACACTTTTACATGCTGGAGTCCAATGAAACCGAACGCACCCGTAATTTTAAACCTCCATCCCTACCAGAGCGGAGCTGTTTGCTGTTCAGCAGACTTGTCCCAGTCCTGACCTAGGCCTGCCTACTCCTGCCTTTGGAATATGCTCCCTTATCACACGAGGACCAGGGTAGCCCTGCTCCTTCGTGAAGTTAGTAATCTTTACGTTTTCTGTTTAACCTACACTGACTGCCCTGTTATAATTCAGCCCCTCATTATTAACTTGCATTTCCTCAATGTGCTAGCACATGCAAGAATCTTAGGATAGTGCCTGTCACACAGCAAGTGCTTGACAAATGAGCGCCATTATTGTTGTTACTATATTCCATGATTATGATCAGGCTCCCAGGACCATGCCATTGACTAGCATACAAGTTCAGCAGGAGCTGGATTGTGTCCCTTTGGTGACCAATACACTGCTGGACACCTACTTGAAAACTGTAGAGATGTGCGTTGATTTCAGTTAAACTCCAAGTCCATGGATGGGGGATCTGGGCACACCAGGGACATGACCCAGGGGCCTTCTAGCAGAGACCTCTATGCTTAGATGCAGCACGGACAGGTGGCATGTGAAAGTGCAGGAGGCCCAGGCAGCTGCGTCCTCTTCCCAGGCCTACCGTTTGAGGACTTTGAGAAAAGTCTGCTTCCAAGCCCTAGCAAGAAGTGGGATCTGCGTCCTGAGAGTACATGGCTTTTGTGGACAGTTTTGTGCCTTTCCAATGGGCATCTCAACATGGGGTAATAAGGCACCGCTTGGTAACAGCTCTGCCTTTCAAAGTGACACTCAGCAAGTGGCATCCTGACAATAGCACCTGCTCATCAGCCCTGCCCACCTCCAGCAGGCAAGGGCTGGGCCACCCTGCTCATTAGTTTGGCAGCTGTCCCCACCAGCCTGCTGACAGCTGATGCTCATTAATCCTGGGGCCCCGAGCCTGTGGGGCTGAAAGAGGCAGAGCCTTTAGGGCCGTTTATGGCCATTGACTGTGCACGAGCTGCTAGATTAATTTACAATTGGGCTGTGGGGCCTCCTGTGTCTCTAGGGGCCAGGATGCTAAACTGGGCTAGCCCAAGGGAGGGGTTGTAGCTTGCTGGCTTCAGGAAAATGACATGACAGGGATGAGGTTCAAGTCAGATGCACAGGGAAGGCATCTGTACAGAGTTGATCCCATACATCCCCCAGGGCCTCCTGGCTTAGCTGCTGTGGATGTGGGGTTCCCAAATAAAATCTATGCTAGCGAGGTCACATACAGTGCCTTCAGGAGAGCTAGACACTGTCAAGGCTTTCCTGGCAAACCTACCGTTTTGCAGGAGAAAACCAGACGGGACAGCAGCAGACAAGGGCTACTGACCATGGAGCATCTCCTTGATGCTGCCCCGCAGGCTTCCAGTGTGTTGTGTTGTCTAGTGAGGTACAAAACTACTACCAGACCTATTTGGCAAGAGAAGAAACTGAGGCACAATGGGTTAAACAACCTGCAGGGACCTATGTTAGAGGAGGCAGGGCTAAGCTTTGAACCAGCTGGTTTGGCTTGGGTTTTCGGTATTTCTGCTTCATATTGCTCCAGGAATGGCACTTGGCCTGAGCAGCCTGAGCAGTGGGTCATCACAGAGCTTTGGGTTACCTTCAGTGTGACGGAGAGGTCTGGAACGGCAGAAGAGAAGGTGCATGGGGTTGACTGCAATTCCAATTTCATTCCAGCCACTGAATGGCTGTGTGGCTTTAGGTACATTACCTTCCTGTTCTGTGCCTTCTGTTGAAAGGAGCTTCCTTTCCTGGGTTTTTGGCTTCGTTTTGTTTTGGTTTGGTTTTGGAACGATGTCTCGCTATGCAGTTTGGGCTGGCTTTGTGCTCCCTTTCAGAGCCGCAGGCTGGTCTTAACTCACAGCAAGCCTCCTGTGTCAGCCTCCCAAGTGCTGGGATTCCAGGCATGCACCACATTGCCTGGGTTCTGGGGTGTGTCGTCTGGCATGGGGATTGAACTGGGGTCCTTGTGCTTGCTGTGCAGGTGCTTATGTTTCTGAGCTATCTCCATAGGCCCTCAGTTGTTTTAAAAGTAAAGATACCTGCCTACAGTAAATGTGAAAACACAGAAGAAAAATAGTGACCTCAGTGACTTCCTCGGGTCTACTAGGAAGACCTGGATCCCAGGAGCCCCTGCCCGGCTCTACAAGAGCCCAGCACTTTGGGTGGTGGAGGCAGGCTCTGAAGCTTCTGGTGATCACTGGCTCTTTCCCTTCCTTTCCTCCCACGGGAGGGGCTGCACTCAGAGGGGGCCTGTCTGCTCACCTTCTGTTTTAGGACTTCACTTCCTCCTAGAAGGGGCTCTTAGGAGTAGGTGTTGCATAAGCCAGCGCATTTCATGTTCATTTCCCTGCTTCTTCTTGTTACCTTCTCTCTACTTCCTCTTTCCTCACTGTCTTCCTCTTGCTTCACCATTATCAAAGGCAAATCTCAGTATCCAAACTGTGAGCCCAACTGTCCCCATTGCTGCAGGTTTCAGATCAGCCTGCGTGATGCTAGCACTTTTTATGGCAGCAGAAGCGGCTGGTGCATAATTCAACAAACAATCCAGAAATGCATCAGAACCCAAATTCCCCACATCAGAAGGATTTGATGTTAAATGCTATTCCTTAAAAACCCACTCCATTCATGCGGGTCCCTGTGCTTTTATCTTACAGCATTTGTAAACTTTTGGGGAGGCTGGGCTGCTGAAGGGATTTTTTTAGCTTAAAAATGGATGGCTGGGTTTCCCTGCAGAGAACACGGGTGGTGTGAAGTCCCCAGCCCCCACACCCTGGCCAGCTGTCAGAGTGGCAGGTGTTTGGGTCTGGAGCTTGGAGCTGGTTTCCCTAGGCCCCAGGCAGGTGTGAGCAGCCTTGGAGGCTCCCATTCCTCTAATAGTTCACCTCCCAGGATGCTGCCCAAAATTAGCATCCTGGTTCACCCCAGAGAGGCCATGAAGCCCAGTGGTCAAGAGCATGGCCTTTGGAAGGAGCCTCATGAGAGCTGAAGGCTGATGGTCTCTAATATGCTGTCCAGGCTCAGGAGCATTACCTAATTTCCCCGTGCCTGAGTTTTCTTGTCTAGAAAGTGTGGACAAAAATAGAGTTTATCTTATAGTACCACTGCAAAAATTGGAGTTAATAGCTGTGAATGCTACATAACATCGGTTATTATTATTCCTCGAACTTCTATCCTCTTCATGGGTCCCCAGCTCCAGATGAGAAGGAAGAATATTGGGGTAGTGCGGCCATGGACATGGACTCCCTAGTTTCAAAGCATGGGACTGGAAGTGTCTACATCAGAGTCTGAGGCTCTGGAGAGTCAGTGCTGCCCTGCCCATCTGCAGCAGGCGAATTACCAGGGGTCCATGGAAAGCTTTTGCTCCATATGATCACTTTGGCCACCAGCTTTATCATTCTAGGATACATTCAATCTAAGCCAGCTACATGACTCAGGAAGTCCCTAGGCCACATTACTGTCCCCAGTTAGGCTCCCAGGATCAGAAACTCATATCCTACTATGCTGTGCAGTTCCAAAGAAGCTAGTCTTCCAGAACTGAGGTGTAAACAAAAGAAAGAATCCCCAAACAAAAATATCTGCATCTTGCCCCTGAGGGCAAAAGAGGTGTCAAGGTGCACCTGGCATCTGTACCAAGAGCCTCATCTGGCTTCGCCTTCTATCCCTGGTCGCAGATGCCCTGCCACTTGCTTGGCATTCCTTTTACGCTCTGTGGTAGAATTTAAGTCTGGGCTCCCTGCTTTCTCTGGGAGGCAGACAGAATCAAGTGACATTTGGTCTTTAGAAGAGGCTGATGGAGCCTTCCAGGCCTAGCCCTGTGCCAAGTTCCCAGGCTGCCCATTAGAGGCAGCACAGTGGACATGAAGGTCTCCCTGGTAGCTGTGTTCTGCTCCTGTGGCATCTCTGGGGCCGCATAAGCCGACGAAAGAGCCCTGATGTGCTGGGTGCCTGGAAGGCTGTACAGGGCTCCAGATCTCAACTCAGTGCTGCAGTCCTCAAACTGCCCTTGCCAGAACCTCACCAGCAAGGCTCTTGCGGGGCCTCCAAGGATCCCAGGCCCCAATGCATCTTCCCCGTGTCCTTCCTCTTGCCCCCACCATCCTCCACGCTACCCGAATTGCTCCCAAATGGGCCATTACCCTCGGTGGTGCGAACTGACCCCAGTAGAGTCGCTTATCTTCTTCCACAGGCACAGCCCGTGTGCACTGCAGGGTCCCAGAAGGCCTGCGGGGCCAAGTCTGAACCTGCACATCTAATTGGGTGTCTCTCCACTGCCTCAGGAGTGAGAAGCGGCATTATCTGATCAATAGTCTCTTCCGCTGCCTATCGGGATCTGTGGTTCTTACCCATTTGCTGTGGGGTTGCAGACAGAGGATCTGGGAGGAGCAGCAGCTGTTCCAGCCTCCACTGAAGGCAAGGCCGCACTGGCACATGACAGGGACCTGGGACCTCCAAGGCTGAGAAGCCCCAGGGTTGGTACCAGAGGTTACTGGGCAGTCAGATCTGAGCTACTGCTGGCCACGGGGGACTTAGCTAAGCAGAGGGACAGGGACAGGGAGTGGAGGGGACTGCTTGGTGCAGGACTGCAGGTGCAGTGGATGGGCCAGCTTCTCCGTCATGATCAGGGTCCCAGGACCAGACAGTAGGACCACGTGCCTCATGGATTCTCCTGGTGTCTTCTGGGATCTGTCTGTGGCCCTCCCTTCTAACTAGCTCGCTCTAATCCCATCTTAATATGCAACACAACTTCTAAAAGATGGCTAACTTTAGCACAGAGAGATAGGAGTTTATCTGGTGTCACATAGAAGTGAGTGATG
Source organism: Myocastor coypus (assembly GCA_004027025.1). NCBI lineage: Eukaryota > Metazoa > Chordata > Mammalia > Rodentia > Myocastoridae > Myocastor > Myocastor coypus. The sequence goes on along the minus strand of PVJA010001277.1, from coordinate 73,400 downwards.
AAGTAGAAACCAAGATTCAGTTTGGGTGTGTACCCCCAAGACCTGGAGTCACTGACTTGGATGACAGGCACACTCTGGCTCTGAGAGGTGGAGTAACTTGCCTAAGGCGGCACAGCCCTTTAGTGGCAGAGTTGGGGTGAGAATCCAGTTTTCCTCACTTTAGCAGAGTGTTTGCTCTCCTTCCCACCCTGCTCACTTTTTCTGGTTCCTTCACCTGCTCCCCTCATTAGCTGGGGAGGAAGGATCTCTCCAGAGACTGGCATCTGCTGATGCCATCTGTAACAGATCAGCCTGGTGGTCTCAGGGGGTAGGACAGAGGCTGGGCATCACTTCAGAAGCAGCTTGGCCATCCCGGCGCAGTCACAGCACAGGGGCTGAATGAAGAGCTGGCTTAGCATAGGCACAAACCGTGCCTGTCTCCCACTCCCCACCGCCTTCCTTGTGTCCTGGGTCTCAGCCAGGGCTTGAGGGAGAAAAATAGATTCCATATGGCTGCTAGCCAGACAGACACCCAGGTTGGCCGAGGACTGGGGAGGGTCAGACAGGGATGCCAGTTAGCATGAGAAAAGAGGGTGGGGTGTGGATGAGTGGCTGTGCCTCTGCAGCTCTGTGCCTGGAATCTATAATGTGTCTGGCGGGTGGCTCTCTGCAGCACAGCAGCCCCCACCCCTCCGGGGGAGCCTGGACTTTGAGCATTCTCTGAAGTTGGCTCGGAGTCCTGGTACTGCAGTCCTCTTGGTTGCAGCCATGCTGATTCACAAGCCAGCCTCTTCAGGAGCTCTGCCCTCGTGGGTGGGAGCCTCTTCTGCAGGCCCCCGCTGTCCTACCATCCCCCTAAGCTGCCTGTGTACTTTTCTGCCTCTCCACCCAGCCGCAGGCTTCCAGAGGGACAAGGCTGAGCCTTGATACTCTGTACTCTCAGGCCTTAGCTTAGATACTTCTTGAATGAATGTTCAGCTAACAAAACAGGAACCAAGAGATGAGCATGCTAGGGTTTCAGTGCTAACTGGCCAAGCCCAGAGTTCTGCTGATATGTGGAGCTGTATGCTTCGCATTCACAAGCTTTCTGTTCCATCACCAACGAATGCAAGCCATTGTAAGCCCTTGACACCCAGACCTGTGCAAATGAAGTGCTAGAGTTAGGCACTGGCCTAGGTGCTGAACTGGTCATCAGATGACAGAGTCAGATTCCCTGTCCTTGAAGGGCTTATTCTGGCGAAAATGGATTTATCACCTGCTATTGAATAGAAGCAAGTACCCTGCACAGGTGGGGCTGGGCGGAGGCTGCAGAGTGATGATGACTGTGGAGAGGTAGACGGCAGCCCTGACTGAGACGCACTCCCTGAGAAACACAAGTGGATGTTTCCTAATGAAACAGGTGGGGAAGGGTGGGGAGCATCTGGGAGAAGATTCGGGAGGCAAGTGGCACCTGCGTGGGGATCTGTCGTGGTTTTGTGTGGCTAGTGTATGGGAGGGGCAGATGGTGATGTGGAATATCTTCGTGCCAGTCCACAAGGAGCGTCTTCCCTGGAGCCAGTCAGTCTTGAGTACTGGACAGGTGCAGAGGCAGCTTTTTGGGACCTGCTGGATGTCTGAGTGATGGTGACTCGTGTATCTGCCCACCTGCCAAGGATTCCGCAGGACTCCAGCATCCGCTCGCTGGTATGAGTCTCCTGGACCTAAACATGACCAGAACATCTATGCTGCATGGCATGGCCACAGCCTCCGACAGCAAGGCCCACTGGAAGGCTAGAGAAGGCTGGATGCTGGGGGTGTCACCACAGCCACCTTCACCCAGGCACATAGCCCACGAGGCTCTGAGCTCCCGACCACAAAAGAGCACTGAGACCAGATACTGTCGTGGGGCCTCTGGGTCATCCGACTGTGTGTCCACAGCATCAGCGACCCAACCACCTTTTGCCAGCTTGGAGTACTGTGACTTTAGGACAAGCCCAGTGACTTGTGAAGGGAGTCTAGAAGGAGCTGCGGGAGGTTCTTGTAGAAAGGGTGACTCATATTTTAAAGTCTGAGCTTAGAGACCAAGTAATGATCTACAAGGGCCAGATCCCCAGGGATAGGCCATAGGGACAATTTCGTTTGTCCTCGTTGCTGTTGTGTCCTATTCCAGTCTTTATTCACAGCCCGTGCTGAGTGTGCTGTGCACCAGGCACACGAAGCCTGCCCACCAGGAACTCACTGTCTAGAAGGAGGACAGAAATGCAAGCAAGCAATTCCCATGTTACCAGGTGGGCTGATGTCAGGCCTCTTTTGTTGCACTCTGCCTATGGGCTGCGGAGACCTTCCTGTCCTGGTTGAGGGGAGCACAGAGCAGCGTGGGCAGGAGACTGCAGGCAGAAAGGAGAGAGGCTGTAGCCTTGCTGCCCGGCTCCTCATGCCAGCAGTAGCCTGTGATATCTGTGTCCTTTCCTGAGCTCGCTCCTCAGAGCAGTCTGCCTGCTGAACTCAGTTCAGTAACTGTTCCCATCCTTTAGCTCTCCAGGCCAAAGTGGACAGTGTGTGATTATCTGTCAGTTCTCCTGGGAGGAGGAGAACGCTTGAGCACGAGCCATCCTCACTAGCCAAACATACATCGTCTCAGAGGGCTGCCACTCTCTCCATGACACTCATTTCTGTCTCTCCTTCATACTCATAAAGACAGAAGAATGGGAAGGTCAATGAAGAAAGACATCTATCCCTAGTTCCCATCCTCTTCACCCTGGCTTTGATGCTAAACATCTCTCCTTGCACTTCCTGCACCTTATTCCTCTGACGACACAAGCAAAGGTGGCCACCACTGCCCCCAGCGGATGTCGTGCAGTGCTCTGCTGGACACAGGAAATTCCTCCCTGCTGCTAGCTGGGTGCATGCCACCTTTCCATGATGCTAACTACTGTTTTGGAAGGGATCAGAAAGAGGGTGCAATGATCCCTTTATTTAGAAAAGAAAGGGTGGGGGAAGACTGGAGCTTCCTATGACTGCCACCATGGGTTAAATGACTGGATCCGGTCTTCCATGTCATTGCACAGGCTTTTCTCCTGCCTGGCTTTTGAGTCACCACCAAAGAATTTCATTTCTTATTGTGACATCATTTTCCAAAACTGAAAGCATAAAAGCAGAAAGAAAAACAAAAAACAAAAAACAAAAACAAAAACTATTGCCCGACTCATATCTGACCAATATGAGGAAGCAGAGGCTAAATTGAACATTCTAGAAGCTAATCACGAATGCCAGTGCCCCAGGAGCACACAGGGTGCTCCCAAGAACACATAGGGAGTTTCTCAGGAAACACCTGGGGTGGGGGTATGGTGGCCTGTGTGGGACAAAGACCTTGTTCTGGTATGTTTGGAGGCTCAGAAGGAGAGGTGATAGCTATGTTTAGAGTCCTGCCTTCCAGAAGGAGCTCTGAGCAGGTCACTACTTCTGCTTTGAGCTGGTGTGACCTTGGCTCCCCTCAGGGAGATAGGACCTGACAGGAGGAAAACTCCACTTTGAAGCATAGGATAATAAAGGTGGGGTCTTCAGACCCAGGGTCTTCCAGAATTGAAAGAGAGGAAAGAAGGGTGCTGCTTTATAAGTCCCTGGCTCAGGACAGTGTCAGCCTGAATTCCACAGCTTTAAGGTCAAGACAGTTCCTATCTCAACCACCCGTGAAGCTAATGTGCCTCAACATGGAGCCTGAGACCTCTTGGGACCTTACAGAGTAGGAACTACGTGATAGTCATGCAGACTTATTCTCCAAAGGATTGAGTGGTTGGAACCTGTAATTGATAACAAAACACCATCAAGGCCAGAAGAAATGTGTTAATTAGGGGACAACTTTTCTGAACCCAAATTCAGAGTTAAGGTGGGCAATTATAATACGGAGTACAGTAATTGTCATTGTGATGGAATGTCAAGGTTGATAAGAACTACTGGCTCAGAAAACATCACTTTTTCTGTTATCTCAGGAATTCTGAGGAGGTGGATGACTCTGAACCAGACAATATTGGAGCCTGCAGTTTTGAAGGTCTCCCTGTTTCTTGTATGAGGAGAAATAGGATAGGCCTTGGCAGTGGTCAGACTGAAGGAAGGGTCAGGCTGCAGGTGTGACGAGGAAGCGCAGGGAGGCTCAGGGAACCAGAAGCATCTCTATCCTGTGTAAAACTGCAGAGATGTCCCTCCTGCAATCATTACACAGTCCTTGCACCTTCCTTTTGCTGAGCTAGTGCAGCCATGGCTTTGCACCCACTCGCATTCATGCAGGTGTGATGTTTTAATTAAAGGTTGGCCTTCTCCTCAGTGGGAGGTGATTGGAGCTGTTCTGCAGCTCCAGAAAGAGCCAATAGACAATGAGAGGATGGAGGGCAAAAGGAGCCCAGGAGTTTCCAGCCTCTCTGGCTTGATACTAGAGACAGAGCAGAGAACAGAGAGCCCTTAATAACTAGAACAAATTAGGGACAGGTTCCAGCTGAGGGTACAGAGCCCTGGTGACTGATAATCACCTCCATGTAGCCAGTGAACCAGCCGAGCAGACAGGACCTAAATAAACATGCTATTGTCTCCCGTCAGGCTGGCCCCACTCCCAGATATAGATTCAAGCTGTCTCCAACTCCGTGACCTTGGATTCCCCACTGTAGCCTGTGAAGGCCCCTGTTTCTCAATATCAGGTTCAATAACATCTCTCAGCCTTTGTGCTCATACTGCTAGCTTTATTTTAGATCTAGCAGGCATTAGTTAGGAACATCTAAGCCAGAGAGTCATCTGGCCACAGGTGGACTGTCTGTCCCGTAAGCTCTGCCCCTTCACTCCTGTCCAGTTGCCCAAGTCCTATAAAATAGCTCACCCTGAAGACTCTGCTGAGCTCCTGTCTTCTATTCTCCAACTTAGTTGAGACACTTCAACCTGAAGGTGCTCCTTTACCCAGAAACACTGTGAGGCTGAGTGTGAAGCCTGCTTTGGAACTCTGTGGGCCCCAGAGCCTGGCCAACTTGGCTACATGTCTAATTTTAATGTGCGTGCAAATCACCTGGGGATTTTGTGTGCAAATGCAGATTCTGCCCTGAGAGGTCTGGGGGTGGGGCCTGAGATACTGCTTTCCTGACTACTCCCACATCCTACTGAGTCTGAATTCTTGAACCACACACTGAATCCCAAAGGTCCAGCCTAGCAGTGTTCAAACTGTGGTCTGTGCAGTATCTGCACTGAGATAGATACAGACACGGAGAGTAAGCATTTAGGAATTCATCCAGCGATCTGATACCGCTGCAGTATCCCAGGGCATGGTCAGTAAATTTCTGTTTTATGCTTTTACATTTTTCTTTTCTAGTCATTTTTTTTCTGGTAGTTTACAAAAGTACCCTTCTATGATGGACTGGAAGTTTTACAGAACTGCTCTATGCTACAGATGGTTTGAAGAGCCCTGGAGTAGGTGACATCAGATCTGCTTTGTATTCTCTGAAATTCTCTAGTGTTCTGCAGAGTTGCACAAAAGCATCCTGTTTTGGTGACAGAGCCTAGGAACTGTGATTCCAGCTATGGACTTCCAGCCAGGTTTTCTAATATAGTTTTACCACGCCTGTTTTCCAAGTTCAGCTCTGTGTTTTCATTCCGAGGCAGAATTCTGGGTATCTTAAACTTATCAGACATCAATGTCAGGAAATACCAAGAGAGAGGCTGTTGGAGATTCTCCAAGCACCAGGCCCCAGGGCGTATACACTGAGACTGGGTAAGCTCTCTCTTCGTTCCTTAGCAGGACTTACTCCACTGTGGCAATGACCTGGTCCACTTCTACCCAGGCCAGCAAGAAGGCTGCCTGCCTTGCGGGCTCACTGGGGAGTGCTTGGTGATAATGGGGCCAAGTGCAGTCATCATGGGAACGGGGCCAGCTGGAACCCATCCACGGTTGACCCGCGGTCATTTGTCTGCTGGGGGAGTAGTCAGAGACAAAAACAGTCTCGCTTTCTCTCTATAGTGGCTGCCCCTGTTGTTCTTGGACTGCTGTGAGCTGTCATGTGTGTCGGGTGGGCCGGCTGGGGATGAACCTGGGATGCAGAGCTGCCAGGTCTCCTTTCAGTCCTGCCTTTGTCCTCTCATCCACAGCCATGATGCCCTCCAGTGCTGGGCAGCACAACAACCTTCTCTGTGCTTGCCTTTTGACTGGTTTGGTTTCTACTGCTCCTCCGTTTAGAGCCACAGGTAATCCCTCAAACATAGCTGTTCTATTGTTCATTTTGCTGCTTGAGTTTAAAACTCACAGAGAAAAGGGATTGATATGGAGTAACCAAGCATTGGATAATCTTAAATCCTTTGCAAACCAGCCTCTCCAATGTTCAAAAAGTTATTTTATTTAGGCCTAGATTTAATTTGTGGTTAGATTTTGATTTTAGCACTCATGACTTATTGGATGACCTTAATCTGTCTTTATCTGTTGGTCTGTAAAATTTGTGAGTGAGGTGCCAGGTTGATCACAGGAGAACTCTCCTTGAGGTTGTACATGGTGGAGTGAAAGCATGGCTACCTTTATAGGCAGAGGGATGCTTGATGAGATGTAGCTTTTAATTTTTGCTTTCAGGGAGAGAGAAGGGCCTTCCTACCCTGGTTGTTCCTCCTTGTTAAGACTCATGCAGCTATGTACGTAGCTCACTGTGAGAGCTATCTGGAACTAGGCATACTGTCCAGGCCAGGGATGCTACAAGCCAAATATTTGATCCAGGATTTGGATGCATGGCTATGACTCATTAGTCCTGGTCCAACAGCTAAAACTTCTTAAATATTTTGTGAGATATTTACTATACACATTAAGATATAAAATGTCTCTCCACATTTTCATGCACTCAGAGGTGGGTCTTTTGCAAGGTGATTGGAACACTGGGATCCTGCAGCTGGCTTGCTGTTCAGACGCAGGATAAGGCTGACGGAGCTGGGCTACTGACAGCGTGACTGGAGCCAGCACATCCCCCTCCCAACTCCTCTGCCCTCTCCTCTCTTCCTTTCTGCCATGGTATGGGTGTCTTTCCTCTGCCCAGGACCTGCCACTTGTGCTGGGCCTAAAATTCCTAAAAGCCATGAGCACAGATAAACCTCATCTCCTTTAAGCCCTGGGGGTTGGGTTTGTGTCCCAGTGATGAAGAAAGTGAGTAAGACAACATAGTTACTAGAAATGGAAAGAATAAGGGGAAAGGAGGCTTGGTGGCCCTTTCTGTGGACCATCGTCCAAGTCCCTTGGGCACTGAAAGGACTCACCTTGTTTAATGTCTGCCACCAGTCTCAATCCTTTCCCTCAGCTACAGATTCCACAGAGTAATGAGTACTCTGCATGTCTTTTCTCCAGTTGTTAACAGAAGGACTGAGTTGCCTGAACTTATATAGTGTGCTGCTAACTTTGGCATTGAAAATGGAAACAGACAAACAAGTATCCATTTTAACACAATCCCACCCTTGCCTCACAACTCAGCTTCTGCCTCCTGGAGTCCTTGGGTAAAGGCCTCCAAGAGTGTCTCTGCCTGGTTAGGTCACTTGTGGGTACATCTGGGCCCATGGTGGATGTCACCACTGGTCAGCTTCAGCAGGACTAACTCACTCCCACATCAGAATGCATTTGCATCTTGGACCTAATTTATCTGAATCCTGGTGTGATAGGATAATCTCCTGTGCATTTGTCTACTTGCACCACCAAATCCGCTGTGTGCACACAGGGCAGAGAGGATGGAGCCCATCTTATTGTAGCAGTAAGCATCTACTCAAGGCTCACAACCCAACCAGCATCTTTAGGAAAAAAAGAACAAGAAAGATGAAAGTGTGTGCCAAGGCTGATCCTAGGTGCAAACACTTAGTTAGCAGGTAACCAAGGGAATCATCCAGAAATGTTAGTCAGCAATGCCCAGGGTTCTTCCTTTAAGACTGATCACACTCAGGCAGGAGTGGTGTCTCCACAGCCAGGGCAGTTCTGGAATTCTCAGTATGGACAGCAGGGAGGTGAGTGGCCAAGGATGTGAGCACATGCGTGCTCTTGTAATACCGCCCAACTCACTGGGAAACTCAAATATAGTAAAGAAAGTGTGAAAGCAAGCGGTAAAGTCAGAGATTGCTGCAGCTATAAGCACAAAGCTGCAGGTCTGCTCCGTTGCTCAGCACCCCCGTTGAGCCCCATGCAGTCTCTGTGCAGGGCAAAGCCTTGCCACTCTTGTTAGCATGTGCCTCAGGCTTTGGCCTGTGGTAATGGTGGGCCAGGAGTGCTCTTGGGGACCTTTGTAGGTGTGATTGCATCTCAAAGTTGGAGATGTGCTTAGAGTGTGCTCTCCCCTCGCTGACTGTCCATCTGTGTTCTGGGGATGGAGCACAGCACAGGGTATCTGCCCCTGGATAGGGACTGGTACCACAGGCACCAGAAAGGGGTTGAGAGTGTTATAAACAGCTGTTGAGCAATGAGTCCCACGAGTGTGCTGGGAGATGGGCTCTGCTGGTACTGGAGCCCGACTGCTGGGAATTCCAGCCAGTGATGCTCTTGGAAAACAACTGGTAAGTAAACATTTAGTGAGAGACTTAAACATATTCAAATTCTTTGAAGTAGTGGAAATTTTATAGGAATCCATCTATGTTTGAAAGAAAGGTGCTAATCACCAAGATACATATTTCAGCGTTATTTAGCCTTTTGAGAATCCGAATTGATCTAAACTCCTACTTGTAGAGGAATGGTTACAAAGATCTAGCATATTATTGCAGTCATTGAAAATTTTGCCTTAAAAGGCCAGTCTTGTGACTGATTCCTATGTAATAATTTTAAATGAAAAAGCATGATATAATTAAAGTTTTTTATGTTGCATGAAATAAAAATGGGGAAGAAATCTATCAAAATCCTAGCAGTGGTTATACTTGAGAAATGAAATAAGATATGTTTTATTTTTCTATCTGTCTGCATTTTCCTACATCTTAATGAACATCTATTACTTTTTTATGTGTTCAGTACAAGGCTCTCACTATGTAGATCAGACTTGTAGTGATTCCCTGTTTTCAAGTGCTGGGATTACAGATGTGCGCCACAACGCCCAGTCTCGATCACCGTCTCAGCATGCCCTGAGTGCAAGGCTGGCACAGCATGCCGGTATCAAACCCTGGTCCCCATCTATTACTTTTATAAAGGAACAAATTAAATGTTAAAAAAGGAATCCCAGAGAATTTTTGAGGTCTGGTGGGAAAGATGCCTTAAAATGTCCATGTCAAGTACAACCAGCCAGTCAATGAACTCAGCAGTGAGGAGTGTTTTTCTGAGCAGGTGGCTGGGTTGGTTTGTGGCCCAGTCTCCTCATGACACATGCAAGAAGAGGGAAAGGGCATGGATGCAGGCGCAGGTGTGAACCATTCTCTTCTGACTGGATAAGTCAGGCAGCCAACAAAAAAACTATTGCTCATAAGAATTGCCATTCCTATGTAGGGAAACAACACTCAGATGTATATGTAAGAACAGTGTGAGGTCATAATATATAAGCAACTATATTTGTGTATGTATATATTTGTGTGTGTCTCTCTGTATATATATATATATGCACACATGCACACACACAGAGGTATGCACTTATGCATTCTAACTATAAACACGCTCCAAAATGTATTGGTGGCTTGGACAATCTATGATAATTGTGAAATAGAAAATAAGTACTTATTATACTGTGTTAGTAGTGTTGTCTTTGAATACAAAGGACAGCAAATCATTGCCAACCATTCTGACAGCAGTAACAATGATTGCAGGCTATATCAGTAGTCTCTCTCTTATTAATGCGCTGATGCTATAGTCATCTCCATTTCAAAATGCCACACAGCGATTTTTTTTTTTTTTGTCTTTTTGAGACAGGGTCTCACTATGCAGTTCAGGCTGGCCTTGAGCTCACTTTTGTAGCCCAGGCTGGTCTCAAACTCACACCGATCCTCCTGCCTCAGCCTCCCGAGTGCTGGGATTACAGGCATGCGCCACCATGCCTGGCCACACAGCGATTTTTAAATCTTGCTCTTTTTGCCAAAATTGAATAGGTGTTCTTGGGATGAAAGGCCTAGCAGAGTTTGGGGGATTCTACTACTGGGATCTCCTGTTTGCATCTCTCCTGGCCTCCTCTCCTGAGTTTGAACAGCTGTCCTCATGTACCAGGAAGACACTGAGCCTGGCACACTGCATGACAGGTTGAAGCCAGCAGTCGTAGGATCAGTGATTCTTGTGTCTAGATTGTGCTTCTCTGCTGAGCAAATGTCACTCAGGCACACAAGGAAACAACCGCAAGAGGCTCCTATACCAGTCCATGTTGGCATGGCTCTGACCTCAGAGACTGGCTGGGCTCTTAACTCTCGCTTAGCTTCCTCTTCTCAAGGCATCAGGAAAAAGACACAAGCCTGGGTTAGTTAGAAAGAGCTTCTAGGGTTCTACCATACACCTGGTCCAGAGAATCTCCTGGCTTCCTTTTTTCCTCTGTCCTTTCCACCTATCACCTTTGCCCCACCCCCCACCAAATAGACACAGTGAATAATTGCCTGAGGGAAAAAAATGGAATGACTAACAGTTCTGGTGGGAGTGGTAAGCAGTCTGAGAATTAGAGGGGAGGAGATCGGGATGGTTGTGGGGCCCCTAGGACTCCTGCCCTGGAGGGGGTGCCTGCTGCCAAGACAGAACCCACAGTGCCATGTGATGACTTGGTTGGTACTGGATCCTCGCTGGAGCTATTTGCTAAAGCAAAGAACAAACTTGCAGGCTCTGAAAGTTCTTTGTTCAGATATCATTCGGATCAGACTAGATTCAAATAATGGGCAGGGGTGAAGTAGAATAGGGGCTGGTGGTGTACATCCTTGGCCTTATTACTACCTAGCCAAAGGTCACCAGGCTGTGTTCATCACAACCATACTGTCACTTGAAGTTTAAATAGTAGTTTTTGATTAAAATTTTTATCAAATTTGTAAAAGCTGTATAATCTCTTTCTGAAATTCACTATACAGAATTAAACTGAAATATCAGAGATCTAGCCTTAGAGTCTTTGTTTGTATTTGGGTGATCTCAGTTTTTTGACCAAAAGGCCACAGTTTGAGCCACCTCTTTAATTTTCTTTTTACTTATAGAACTCTTCCCCAAGTCGATGGTTGAGGAAAACATTGGGGTAGGTAGCTCTGCTCCCTGCCCATATCTGTAAGAAAACTTATGAGACCGGGATGTTGGTGTGAGTCCTGCCTTTTTCCTATGCCAGCTGTGAGACCTCGCAGGAATCTCTGAACTTCCATTTCTTCACTGACAAGAAGGCAAAGTAACCTTTCATGGGCACATCCTGCCCTGGGTAGCATGCCCAGCATAGTGCTAAAACACAGGCGCTGTTCTCATGTCTTGTATTGAAAGTGATTATAGATACAACCTATGGTAAATAAATCACCTTGCTGCTAAGTAGAACAGATTTAGATCCATTCTGGAAATAGAAGTCTTCAGCCCAGTTTTCTGCTGTTATCCTCAGTAACCTTATGTTCTGCCCCATCTTTAACCTTGGCAGTGGGAAGTTGTTCCTAGTAATTTTTTTAGTTCACAGGAGTTCAGTCAAGGCCATTTACCCCTAAGGTGTGGCTCACGGGCCAGGGACATCAGCATGACCTGAGATCCTGACCTGTCCCTAACACAGACTTATTGAGGTGTGTGTCTGGGGTTGGGGAACCAGTCATCGGCTCACGCAAGTCCCCTGGGTGATGCTAATGTTTGCTAGGGTCAGAAAGCCACTGCTGTATAGCATCTCCTGACGGATGTGGCCAAAGCTACCAGTACTCATTCCCACAACCTCTTCTGGTATTTTAAATGTGCCCTGGACCCCTTTTCCACCTCCCAGCAGAGGTGTGCAGTCTGTTTCCTGAGCTCCTGGAATGTGGGTAGGTTACACAAAGTCAGCGGAATGACATTCTTTGAGGCCGGCAACCCTTTGTACCTGAGGCCTGGCCTAGGGGCTAAGGGCCAGGCCACCTCATCTGCTCACTGGGCACAGCTCTGAGCAGGTTCTCTGATCGAGCCCATCTGTGCCAGGGCCAAGCTGGTTGTGCCAAGAGGGCCACGATATTGCAGTGGAAGAAAAATAAGCTCTCTGGGGAAGGAATGTTGGATAAATATATCTCCCTCGTTATCACCATTGGTGCCTGGTGCTGCCCTTCACACATGACCACAAGGCTGCAAATTCCACAGGCTGCTCTCTGCAGGGAGTTGGACGATGAATAGCAACTGTCAGGAGGGTTATTTCTTTGGTATTTTGGTTCATTAAAAAAGTTATCTGTAGTTCCCAGAAGCCCCAAGGGGAGGGGCTGTTTCTACTTCTGGAATCCCATCTGGGGCCTGTTTCAGCAACTCCCAACCATTTCTCCAGCTATAAGCAAGTTAGCTCTGTAAGACTACACGTAAGCCCTGTCCTGGGGTATGGAACAGTGAGGGGCGAAGGCTGTGCTTGGCTCTAGGATTGTGTCTTCCAGTAGAAAAGGTCAAGAAAGAACTAAATAACTGGCCCGTGCCCCAATGGTCTTGAAATTTAGAGATCTTTCATAGACCAGGAAGGGTAAGCACTTGCATATTTCCTTTCACTGTTTTCATTGTTGCAGGCACGAGCCAGGGACGCTCAGTCCTAACTTTGGCTTTGTTGCTGGTAACTTGTGACCTCGGAAAAGCTCATTTCTTTATTCCTCCTTTTGCTCTTTAAGAAAAAGACGGATTCTGACCATAGTTTTGATGTTGTGGTGGCTGTTGGCTAGGGGTAGATGCACAGCCCTGTTTTGGAGTAGTCTGGGGAGTGAGGTGTATGCAGAAGACTACAGATCAGAGTGTGATAGTGTCTACAGTGGTATACATACAGTTAGTGGGGCACAGAGCCACCAATGCTGGGAAGAAAGGAGCACTTCTTCGGCAAGGCGCACGTGCTGCCTCCACTTCTTCCTCCTCTGTAGGAGTTTTGGAAGAGCCAGGCGTGTCAACCTCGTCCCAGTTCTCTTGCATCACAGGGCCCCACGTGCCTTGCTGTCTGGCTGAATGACGTTTTGTATACTCATGTGCTTATGCACCACACTCACCCACCCTTCCCCTCACAAAGACCCAGACAAGGGTCCACCCTGACTCTATCTGAACATCTCCAATGAAGGTGAACTTTGGTAGCCATGGGTACAAACTTCTGTTATAAACAAGAACTTTAGAACCTTTAGACGAGAGTCAGTGCATGTTTCAGAACTGTGGAGGCTGCCATCTTTGTTTCAAGTAGACTGTGTGACAACTAGTAATGTACTCTTGGGTGGAATTCCAAATTTCAGTGCTTGAAAGAGAGGGAAGGGATTTTTTAAATAATGTAGATCATTTTCACCATTTTTCCTTAACTTTGTGTTATACATGAAAGACTTGAGATCCAGAGAAATGAACCAACTGGTTCAACTTAATATTTGTTTTGGCTGCTATCCAGGAAATGTATTGGAATGTCTGGTACTTTGGGGGGGGATGGGAGTGTCTGAACACTGATCCTATAGTCTAGCATGGGCAGAGTCTCCAGAAATATGATCTCATAGAGGGGTAGGAAAAGCCTGAGAGGTAGTGTGTCACATGCCTGCTCCCTGAATGCTGTGATCTCCGGGGATAGTTTCTTGTCAGAGAGGTTAGCTCTAACCAGTAGCTGAAGAAATGGTCACTCAGAATATGGTGGGTGCCAGCCTCAGGCCCGGGGTGGTAAAAAGCTAGAACTCTGAATTAAACACTCTTCCTCCTTGTGTTAAGGCACATCGCCAGCTCTGAGATGGGCACAATAGCTATTTTCCTGGCATCAGAACCTGTGATCTTTGGCACTGGAGCACAGAATCACTTCTACCATGTGAGACAGTGAGCCATAACAATTAGTGCTCATTTCCAGGTGCCACCAGGACTCTTGAGAATAGCTTAAGCATTTCTGACAGAAACAAGATAATTGGGGAACATGGTAGATGGCTCCACCGGGTGCTTCTGATGGCGAGGAGGAGGTCAGAGACTCCAGGGTGCTGTTCCTTCCCTGTCTCTCAGTATTAGAGGAACAGCACTGTGTTAGCAAAGCAGATAAATTACTCACAAAGCCACAGGCCTCGCTCACACTGAAGCCCGATCCACCCAGGGGGACCTTGCTAAGGTTTAAGTGTGTTTGCCTTCTCTTTTCTCTGGTCCAAGGCTATACTTTGGAGAATAGCTTTCCTAGCCACCTGGCTGTCTCCCCACAGCCCCAGGCCTTCTGTGCATCTGCTGTCACTGCTAGCCACAGTTCCCATTTACAGATGGCCCTGAGAAAGAGTGGTTTTTCCAAATAGAAAACTACTACTGCTGCTTTAGTGCTGGTGGGCACCAAGGGCAGGAGGAAATCAAAGGGTGTCTCTGAAGCACTGAGTGGGAAGGGAACATCTGCCTCTGCCTCTGCCAGTGCCATGGGGTACTGTGGAGGTGAGGTGCTGCACCCCTCTGCTGGGTGTGGGGAGTAGAGCTGCGCTCCTTAGTTGTCTTCCCTGTCAGGGGAAGTGAGCCCTGCCGCTCTCTCTTTGCTTTCTTTTTTCTTTTTTTCCTTCCCCTTTCTAGTTTCCTTTAGAACTTGAAGAAGGCTGTGTGTGGGAAAGCTCCAGGCTCATCAAAAAGGCACGCTTTGTCTGTGCCATCTTGTGAGAGTGTATGAAAAGGAGGCAAAGGGCATTTGGCTTAGAAAAATGAACTTTAGGATTGAAATTATTTGAATCAATTTAAGTAGGAAAAGGAGAGGGCTCATTTATTTTTGAGTCTGAGTCTCTTCAAATTGGGTCCCAGTTAAGACTACTAACATTCTAGTTTATAACACTATTTCATATTCACCAGTTTTCCTAAATAACCTTTCATAGGGAGAGAGAGAGAGAGAGAGAGAGAGAGAGGCTCTGTCCAGCTATCTCATAGAGACATCTAGGGAATATAATACAGATTTACTCCCTTTGCACTTTGTTTTGTACAGAATTCATGAAACTGGGAGAGTTTTGGCAGCATTCATGTTTGATGAAGAAAGCAGTGCGAGCCAGACGTTTCCATGCCTCTCCAGGCTGGGCCTAGAGGGACACAGAGAAGTTCATGAGGCTCTCAGGCTGGGCAGTGGTCAGCCTGTGTCCTTTCTTTTTTTTTTTTTAAAGAATTTTTTATTTTATTTATTTATTTTTTTCTTGTTTCAGAACCTTTATTTGTTTATTCACTCATTTTTATGGCCGGCTCAGCCTGCCCCAAGGGCAGGGCTGGCGCAGCATGTGGTGCCGTGGATCGAACTGCGGTCCCTGAAGCCGCCCAAGCTTTCCCAAGCAGGCGCTTTAGACCACTGAGCCATCCCGCCGGGCCCCCTGTGTCCTTTCTAAAACAGCTAAAGGGACGATTTTTCTGATTTCAAGCCCAGACCAAAGTCATGCATAGGCTGGTTGGAATCGAAGGTGGTGGTGCAGGCTCCCTGCGAGACGGAGACTGGGAAGGGGCGCGTTAGTTCTTATCTTCACAGTGACCGGTCAGCCTTCTGAGACACGGCTGTCTGGAAGCCAGTCACTTCCCGGAGTGGAAGTGTCATCGTGGCCATGGTTTTTTTGTTGTTGTTTTGTTTTGTTTTTCCGTGCTTAACGTCACTGTTCATCATCTCTGAGTTTGAAGTTTCTTCAGCACTCTGTGCAGCAGGTATGGAAGAGAGCTGAGTGCAGTGGAAATAAGGAGCAGCGGAGGCGGGGGTGGGGGGGGGAGCAGCGGGCACGGGGGCTTATTTCTGCGCGTTGCTGCCTTGCGGAACGCAGCAAACTCCCGTGTCCTTGGCTGGCCCTGTGTGGCTCGTGAAGCGATGATCAGTCCCCCTTAGCTCAGCGCTCAGTCCAGCCCTGAGCAAGAGAGCGCCGGCATCCCTGATGCTGATGGATGCTGCTCTTCAAGTCTCCGCCGCTCTCAACAAGCTCCAGAGCAGCAACGCTTTGAAAGTGTTTTCTAAATTGGATTCTCACAGCTGCCCTGGAGGGCAGGCACTGCAGGTGCGGCTGTGCCAAGCTGACAGATGAGGAAGCTGTGGTTTGGGGAGGCTCCCGTGTGCTTCCGTGGTCAGGCCTCTGGAACTGGAATTCAAACACGCTGCCACCCTTTCATCAAGGAATCCCCTGAGCTGGAAGGACGGAAGGTTCCTGTTCCCTTTCCCTCCCATTAACTGCTCTCCTTTCTAAATCTCTTGCAAGTTCTCTGTCACTTTGTCCCGCCCTCCAGAAGTTCTTGCATCATGCTGTTCCCACCTCTGACTGAACAGGAACTGGACACATTCTCTGTCCACATCAGGTTTCTCACCCTCTTGTACCAGCGCTAGGAGCTCTTCCTTAAATCAAATGCCACTTCCTGCAGGAGGCCTTCTCTGGTCTGCCCGCTCTTTTCCCTTCCTTCCTGAGAGGACCAAGGCATTTCTTTCCCTGGAATACTGCTGGTCTGTTGATCATGTCCGTGTTGGTATAGGCCACACTGAGTTGTGGCTATTTAATCAGCTTTCTACTCTGCTTGTTTTCTTCTTCTTCTTCTTCTTCTTCTTCTTCTTCTTCTTCTTCTTCTTCTTCTTCTTCTTCTTCTTCTTCTTCTTCGTCTTCGTCTTCGTCTTCGTCTTCGTCTTCGTCTTCGCCTTCGCCTCCTTCTCCTTCTCCTTCTCCTTCTCCTTCTCCTTCTCCTCCTCCTCCTCCTCCTCCTCCTCCTCCTCTTCCTGCTCCTCTTCCTCTTCTTTCTTTTTTTCTACTGAGGATTGAACCCAGAACCTTTGTAATCAATTACATCCTCAATTTTTTTTTGCTTTTTTGTTTTGTGACAAATTCTGACTAAGTCACTAAGTTGTATAGGTTGAGCTCATACTTGAAGTCTTTCTGACTCAGGCTTTTAGAGTTCTTACTAGATTCTGTGTAATATCTTTCGAGGCAGACTTAACTTTTTTAGGTTCCCAGTGCCAAACACTGAATGTGCACAGTCTCTACTTCTGATGGTAACATCTCTTGATAAACTCATTTGAAGCTGAAAATATAATTAAGTTTGAAATATATTTATTTTTATTTTTATTTTTATTGTCTTTTTGAGACAGGGTCTCGCTATGCAGTTGAGGTTGGTCCTGAGCTCACTTTTGTAGCCCAGGCTGGTCTCGAACTCACACCAATCCTTCTGCCTCAGCCTCCCGAGTGCTGGGATTACAGGTGTGAGCCACCACGCCCGGCAAGTTTAAAATATATTTAAATTCAATTAGGGGCTGGGAGATAGCTCAGTAGAATAAGTGCTTGCCTGCCTGGCAAGCACAAGGGCCTGAGTTCAGTCCCCAGTTCTGATAAAATGAAACAAAACAAAACAAAACATAACAAAACATCCATTTTAACCAGGTGTGGTGGCACACACCTATAATCCCAGAACTTGGGAGGCTGAGGCAGGAGAATTGGTGCAAGTTTGAGACCAGCCTGGGCTACAAAAGTGAGCTCAAGGCTAGCCTGAACTGCATAGGGAGACCCTGTCTCAAAAAGACTAAATAAATAAATAAATTCAATTAATCTACCGAACCTTCATCTTAGCCTAGCCTATCTTAAACATGCTGAGAACAATTGTAATAGTCTACACTGAAGCAAAATCATGTCACACACAGACTATTTTATAGTAACATGTTGAAGATTTCACGAAATTTTGTTGAACTCCATGTTGAAGGTGAAAAACAGAATGACTGAGTATATACTTCCGCACTTATAAAGTTAAAAAAAATAATGGTGAAACTTGTAAACCAAGGATCATGCATATTTGCTTTTGACAAATGATTCCAGTCCCCATGGTCTTATCCTTGAGCCACCGGAGCTTTCTCCCTTCTTGGGAATAAGCTAGCTTCTAGATCCTTCAGGAAAGTGTCTCTGTGAGTTTAGCAATATTTTCTTGAATCCATGTGAAAGCTTTGGCAGGATGGACTTGGAAGAAGGATTGAAATTGCTACAGATTGCACAGAGGCAAGGATGGAGACGACAAGGGTGATGCCTACGTGCTAGTTGCATGGACTCTGGAAAGTTCCTCCAGTTTCCCCTAGAAACTGACCAAGCACTTTCCCACCAAGTTCCTTCCCTGGCCTCTGCTGGGACTGTCTGCTTTGGAATAGAGAACCCAGATTGGGTGGAGATGTCACCATCAGAGACCTTGTGATATCCAGAATGGGAGTGGGTCCTGCAGAGAGACGGCTGTGCCTTTCTTGGTCCTTTCCCACACATACTTGAGCACATCATCTATCAAAATTGTTCTCCGACACCCTGAAAAGGTCAAAGAGCTGGTCCCAGAGCAGGGAAGATGGCTAGAATTATTACCTATCACCCATCACTCACCTCGTGTCATTTCCCCACCTGCAAAAAGCTGAAACATTTTGGTGGATTTCAGATTGTCTGTTAACCTTGATAATAAAATTAGTAGGCAAAAAATTATATGCATGCTGTCTGTTATTGTCAGGGTTTCCACATAGATCTGTCTTGGTAATCAAAGCATTTCTGTTTGTCTTGGGGGCAAAATCCATGAAGCATGAGTTTGGTAGAAGTAGAAATTCAGAGCTGTCCAGATAGTTCAGTGGACTAATGTGCCTGCTTAGTCAGGTGCAGGCACCAGGGTTGAATTCTGGTGTGCCATGCTGGCCCCAACCCCAGAGCACACTGCAATGGTGACTGAGACTGGGTGTGTGTCATGCTCCTGTAATCCCAGTGCTTGGGAGGCTGAAAACAGCAGGATCACTACAAGTCCAATCTGTTTAGTGAGACCCTATAGACCCTGTACCAAAAACATCAGATATATGTATATGTATGTATATATATATATATATATATATATATATAGAGAGAGAGAGAGAGAGAGAGAGAGAGAGAGAGAGGTAGAAGCAGTGATTAGAGTTTAAGGATTTAGCAAGGGGTGATCCCTTGGCCATAGTGAGAAAAGACTCAGAACCAACACCAGTTCCCATCACCCACTGTGTCTCTGATGTGTTTATCTTTGCAGGTTTCTGATGGATGCATTCTGATACCCACCAGTAACTTCTAATTACAAGCTTCTCACCCTCATCTTCCCTCCAGCCATGGCTGGCTTAGGCTTGGCATCTCCCAACAGCTCCCTCTGACATCCAGCTTGTTTTGTGAAGACACTTGTCTCATGGTATTAAGGCACAGAGGCAAGAACTGAGAGTGAGACCCCCAGGTAGATTGCATGTGACAGGAGAGATGAATTCATCAATTCCAGCAGCTTGTAATGAACACAATTGCCCAGTGCTAATGGGAACCTTAAGGAGTCAGCCATGGATTGAAGCCATGTACGCTTTCAAATGCAGATGCCCCCTAATAAGTCACATGTTGAAACTCATCACCTAATCCTTGGGTCCATGGCCAGGATAGGCTTCATCCTTAATGTGGGAATCAATAGGAGCCAAGCTTCCATCTTGGTTTGGCAAAGGTCAGCATTAGACATCTTAAGATTATTCTCTGATGTGTGGCACTCTGGGTTGCTGGATGGTAGCACTGAAATCAGTCCCAGCTGTGGGCTGGGGCCCCCCTCACCACCTGAGCCTCAGGTTGAAGTCATCTCTTGCGTCCCCATTAAGCCCTGGCTGCCTAGCACATGGGAGAATTTAAAGGAAAAATGAGATTTATTGAAGCCAGGGGACCTCCCCAGCAGAACAGAAAGCCTAATAAGAGCCATATTTATTTCTTATCTTGGATGAAAGTTTCCTATTTTATCAGATTCTTTTTGTTTCCATTTCCACATTGTTCCATTTTCATAAGTCCATCATTATTTGGCTTAAACAACAACAACGGCAACAACAAAACAGTAGCCAAATTCTCCAGCAACTCCCTTCCCAGGAAGGCCCTGTGGTTTGGAGTGTGTGTGTGTGCAAGTGTGTGTGTGTCTGTGTGTGTGTGTTTTAAAGTTCAAACAAAGTGACTTCAAAATGTGCCTGAGCTTCAGAGCAGTGATGTTATCTGAATTTCCAAAGGAAAATAAGACAAGCTGGAAAAAACATGCAGATCTGAGTCTTCAGCGTCAGGAGATTCCAAATGCCAGGTATCCCCAGCCCAACCACCCCTTTGGCCACTTTGTGGCCTCTCAACTTCACAGGCACATCTAGGACTGGGGGCCTGACCTATCCCTAGCAGTGATGTGTGAGGCGCTGAGCCTACATGCTCTCTCTCTCTCTTCTTTTGCTTCCCTTTGGGCTTCCTAAGCCCTTGGGGAGAACTTTGCAAGCCTACTCTGGGATAAGCACTGGATCATCTGCAGACAGTGTTCCTAGAATCTCTGGTGTCTATTGGGGAAGAAGGGAATTTTGGCTATAAAATTCATTCAGACACACATGGGAAGTCAGGCCTGGTCCCACCTGCTCTGCAGGTCTTCTCATTCCTTCTCCTGCAGGGCCACAGCATGTCTTGTCCACCCACAGTATGCAGTACTACTGCCCACGCAGAGTGGGGATAACAATATTTATTAGCCATACAATATTTTGAAGGATATAGGAATAAGGATACTAGGCCCTTAGAAGAGTGCCTGGCATAAAATAAGCATTAAATGTTAGTATTATATCACTAGCACAGTATCAAAGCATTTTGCTAGTAGATGCTTCAAAACTGCGAGCTTCGTAGTGCTCCCTAGGGTCTCTATGCTACACTTTCTGCTGAGCCCACAAGCACAGGGTGTCTTCTTTCATTTTCCCATCTTTCTTCACACTTAGTTAGAAAGTTGAGGCTTCTAGAAGTTGTACAACATCACACTGTGGGTCAGTGACAGAACCTGGATTCCACACATGTGGTGTTTATCCAGTGGCCACCACTCTATGTCAGACATTCTTTTAAGACTTGAATATATGAGAGCCTTTCTCTTTATAGCTCATTCTGCAGGCTTCTGGAGTGAACATAACAGAGAGGAGAAGCCACAGCTCCTGTCCTGGGGGTGTGGGGTGCAGAGAAGCACCCTAGTGGGGTAGAAACTTCTGCTCCTACCTGAAGCCTCCAGCTATAATGAGCAGCCATCACTGAGACAAGCTTCTTCCATCAGCCTCTTGGTCCTTCAGAGGACCAGGATCCAGTCGTTAGGAAAAAGGAATGCCCAGAAAAAGTGTCCAGAGGCACCTTCAGTGAAAGAAAAATTGCTGGGGTAAAGAGGGTGCAGAATACATTCTGGCTGTGCTCAGTGTGTCAGTGCTGATTGTTAGGCAGTTTGATCTGGGGAAATGGAAAACTCCTAACACAGATGCTTAAAGTTATCATCTCCTACAGGGCTGTAGCCCTTTATTTCTGCTGCTCTTGGGTGGAACGTATAAGCTCTGCAGGAAGGTGCTGTGGCTCTGCTTAGAGCCCTGAAGCCCTGTCACAGTGCCATGTGGTATATCACAGGATATGGTTTTCAAAACATTCTCTTGCTCAAATCACACTCAGTCACCATGAGCGTGGCAGTGGGGACCTGGGTGATGAGTAGTTGAGTGATGAGAGGTAAGACCTTGGCTGGTACAAGAATAATACAAGTGTCCATCAGAACGCAGCGCCCAACCATGATTAGACACAGTGATGACAGATAATCAAAAGATTGTGTCCCTTGGCACCGGAAGGTGTGATAGCAGGTTCTCACATCCAGCTGAACGTACCTTCTCACTCAGATTTTATCCATCTACTCTTCAGTGCCTGGGGATGCCTCAGACTCTGTGGGCCTGTGGCAAGGGAAGCAGATCAGAGAGGCAGCACTGTGGGCTGAGATGAGGGAGCTCCTGTCCCTTGTGCTTCCTCTTTAATTCCTTCCTGCCAAGGACTGCTGTGACAAGCATCACCATCCCCCGCCCCCACCCCAATGTAGGCCTCCTCCTGGGTGGTCTCACTGACTTTGGTTTCAGCCAATGAGGCTCTGGGAACTTCAGTGTTTCGACTGTGCCTCTGCCCCAGCAAAGCTTCCCCCATGGAGCTCTCCCATCTCTGAAAATGTCAAGGTCCTCAGTGCAAAACCCTCCAGAAGTGATTCAAGTCAAAGGAGGAACCCAGAGGGCTCTAAAGGTTGAAAAAACAGTGACAGTGGTGGGGACCACACTCCCCGAAGATCCCACAGCCATCTGAGAGGAGCTCTTAGAGCCCATTTTGGTACCTTTCTTCCTCAACCGCCCTGATGTCTCTGGTCTGTCCTTCCCTCATCTCTGCACACTCGGTATATACATCATGAAACTGAAGAAATCAACCCAGGTCTCCTGTTTACGCTCCTCCCTTGTCCACTCCAGAATCAGCATCACACACTCTTGCAAGCTAATCTTCACTTGGGGCATGCCCTCCCCCTCCCACTCTCTCTTCTGAGATCCCTTTTCTCTCTTCCCATTTCCTTCCAGCTCTGCCCTGGCTCTGCCTGCTCTGTCCACAGGTGGCCGCAGTGACACAGTGCCCACATGAACAGTGTACTGGCTCTTACAGCTGCTGTGGGCATTGAGCATCCTTGATGAAGCCCTTAAGTTCAAAAGTCAATTCTCAACCCCTGGGAAAGCTTATGTACAGTAAGTCCTAGGCTTCCCACAAGTTCCGCTCCAGGAGAACGTTCTTAAATCAGATTTGCTCACAAGTGCAGCACAGTGAGTCTTATCTACCTCTGACACAAATATACAATGTAAAGCATTGTAAAAAGCCATGCACACAAATACTGTGAATAAATGATTTTTGCTTTTATGGTTACCTTCAACTGGCAAAAAGTATAGTACAACTATAAATAAACTTTTACAGTTACAGTTACCTTAAGAGGGTGGCACAGCACAACTGGCACCCAGGGATGTGCAGAGCGAGCTGACAAGAAGAGCTACTAGCTGAGGAGCGAGGGAAGGCAGAGTTGTCTGTGATGGGTAAAAAAGAGCTCCTGCCCAGACACAATGGATCACTTTGTTAAGGGGGTTGGCAGGATTGGATCCATCAAAAACACTTGTGTCCTCAACTCCAGGCGCAAGTGAAGTCCCATCATGCCTTCCGCGTCCTGGTGCTGAGGATCCTCCAGTCTCACTGGTCCCTGCTCCGCTGTCCTCTCCAGCTGGTAAGCACTGCACTGTGCAGTAAGCACACAGCAGCACAGCTATGGATGTGCCCAGCAAACACACGTGCTGCTTCTGTGCTGTGTGTGCATCTATGACCGCTCCTAAGGAGGACTGTTTGTATCTGTGAATGTACACAGATTGCGTGTTCAGAAGCCAGCCTTTCTGCATTTCCAAGAGCAAAGCTTTGCCTAAGCGCAGAGCGTGTCCTGGCTTGGTCACCACCAACAACATCTAGGGCTGAAGCAAAGGGGGCAGAAGAGGCGAGAGGTAACTCATCAGGACCCGAGCAAAGCCTGTGCGCACAGCTTTTCTGGGTGAGCTCCTTGCACCTAAAATGTGTGTGTGTTCTCTCCTGGGCTGTGATATGAGAGAAATGAAAACAGGCAAAGCACACACTCAGAATTCAGGACAGTTGGCACCACTAAATATGATCATTCTTAGTATTTGCAAAATATTCATTCCAGGAACCCTATGGATAGCAAAATATGTGGGTACTCTAGTCCGTTCTTTAAAATGTAACAGTATTTGGAAATAATCTATACTTACCCTTCTGTTTGCTTTAAATCATTTGTTAATTGCATAAAATGTTTGATCTTCTACAAGTAGTTTGTAAATAGTTATATTGCATTGTTTAGGGAATAAGGACAAATAGCTATACATATTAAATACAAATGCAATTACACCCAAATATTATTCATTTGTCATAGATGTGGCCTGTGATGGCAGAACCCATGGCTAAAGAGAGGGCAAGTTTTATTAGTTCAACATAGAATTTTAAAGATTAGTTTTGTTTGCAAGCCTAGGAGAGCATTACTATATCACTTGGGAGGCCACATCTGATCTAAAAGATGATGCTGACTCTCGCTTTGGAGGCCTGTGTCTCCGACCACCAAGTGAGTCCATCCCAAGCTGGCAGCTTTCTTCTGCCTGCAGCGTTAGGCCAGGGCAGTGTCTATGAGAACAGGGAGTCAATCGTCAGGGCAACACTGGGGCCAGATGGATTTCCTGCACTCTACACCCAGCCGGGGTCAGAATACCCAGGTCATGCTCGCCTCTTCAACCTTGAGTGCTTGGGTTTTGCTGGTAGAGAGCTACCCCTCAGGTGCCCAGCACCACCCGATGTAGCACCTGCCTATTCCCATTTCCAGGGGACCCCGAGACAGACTACACACTGAAATCATTCCTCTCCAGGGTGGCCACTAAAATTGCCTTTCTCTGGTGAGCTTGTTTAAAGGAATGGTTTCAGGACAGACATCGAAGTGCCTGCCTTTTAAAAATGTCTCTTGTTTATTTTTTAAAATTAATTTTATGGGTGCACTTTTGACATGCATATGGTCATATTCCTCCCAGGGGAAAGGGAGAATAGGTACTGGCAAGTAGGAAGAAAATGTTTAAAAGGGAGGGGGAACAAGAAAGGGGGGTGAAAGAGGGAAGGAAAAGAAGAGGGATTTTTTCTTTTTTAAAAAAGAACAGAAAAAAAAAAAAAACCCAACAGAGACAAAACTGTAAATGGAGAAAGAATGAAGAGAAGGGGTGTGGGGGTGCTTGCTTTTGACTGCAGCTTTGACAAGAGGCTTTTCTCTGTCAACACAGATGCTTAATGCCTTTCTCTTTGGAGCATCTATGTACCCATGGGAGCTTGCCCACTCTTCCCATGTGGCCCTGTGGCTTTAGCCTGCTCCTCTGTGGATGGCTCCTTGGTGGCTGTGGAACAAGAGCCATGGACCACAGCTCTATTCTCTCGGGGCTTGGGAGTCCTCCACCCACCTTCTCCATGGGAAGCAGCGTCCTGTCAGTTTGCTGAGAAGGAAGTGCTTCTGATACCAGCCAGGGGGCTCGTGATGCTTCTTAGCAGGTTTCTGGCGCCTGGGTGGCTCCTGGGACCTGAGAATCAAAGAAGGGGCTTAGGCCACTGGGCTTGGTGCTGTCTCTGCTGCTGATTTTGCCTGAGGGGAAGAGAGAAGTTAAAAGGAGCTGTCACAGTGGACTGGCAGAGCACAAGGACGCTTCTCATGTTAAGGCACTGGAGGGGCTGAGCTCCCAGCAGCCGAACTTAGGAGTCTGGGCAGCTCTGAGCGATAACCCTAATGAGTTGGGCAGATCAGGAGGAAGAAACAGCAATCTGAACTCAGACAGGGATAGCGGGCTTGCAGGTCTGCAGGTGGTGCTGAGCGCACAAGCCTTTGCAGAGTGCTGGGTTACGTGAAGACAGGAGCCAAAGCGACAGACGTGGCTTCCCAAGGCCACTGCTCCACTGTCACCCAGTGCCTCCCTCCCAGGTGGCAACTGCCAATTTCACTCTGGTGACTTTGTGGAGGGCTGACCTGCCTGTCCTCCAGAGGACCTGGTGCTCTGTGGGCATGTGCTTGTTAGTTTTTAGCTGTGGACTCCATTGGGCAGGAGTGGTGCCCAGGCAGCCAGGTGTCTACAGCCAGGCACAGTGAATGCCACCTGTGTCTCAGGTGCTCTGCACACAGGTCAGTCCCATAGGTCAGTCAGAGAAGGGACAGGGCTGACAGAAGCGAGCAGGACCCTGATGACTCCTCCTCTTCTCTGGGCTATGGAGGGGAGCCCTGAAGTTGGGCTCAGTTCAGACATCTCCCCCTTTGTATGCCTGAGAGGTCGATGTCCCTGCCAGTAGGAGGGCTGGGAACAGGGGCGAACACAGCTGCTTGCCTGCTTTCCCTGTCCCCTCTGCCCGTCTGCTCTCTCCACCCACATCCTCTCTCTTCATCGCTTTACTTTCCTCTCAGATCTTAATTGTTGATCAAAGAGTGTTTACCTGTTAACTTAAAAAAAATCAAGAGCATAAGGGTTGGTCAGGTAGCTCGGTGTACTAAAGCACCTTCTTAGGCAGGCACTGGGGCCAGGTTTCAATTCCCAGTATGCCACGTAGTCTTTGCCCCCAGGACACGCTGAGATGGCAAATGAGACTGGGTGTGCTGTCATGCCTATAATCCTAACTATTAGGAGGCTGAAAAAAGGAAGATCACTACAAGTCCCATCTGTGTAGTAAGACCCTACAGAGCCTGTGCTAAATACACACATACACACAAAAACAAACAAACAAACAAACAGAAAAACCCAAAAACAACTAACTGGAACACTGAGACACACCCTGTTCTTCTGCCTGGCAGTGGCCTTTGTGCTTTCTCCCCACAGAGGCCACCCCAGCCCTCTTACAAGCCTGCTACGGCTCAGCCATTCCTAGGCCAGCCTTCTCTCTTGCCTGCTGCTCTGTGAGGCCTGTGTGTTTCCTGTGCTGTCATAGAAAACCTCTGTTCCACCGCTTCTGGGATCTCTGCTCTCGGCCAGCTGAACATGAAAATGTCACAGCAGAGAGGCAGGGCTTGGGCCAGCAGCCTGGGCACTGACCACAGCTCCACTCCTCACAGGGGCAATGTGGTCTAAAGGGTTCTGTGGCCTGGCTGCTCCATTGTGCTGCCTACTAAGTCCTTGTGCTGCAAGGCTGGAGGCAGGGGAGCCTCAGGCCAGGTTGGGGAAAGGCTTTCCCTGGACCTCGAGCACCACTGCTTGAGCCTCCCTCTTCTCCCCATGGACCCAGTGAACGCTCCACAGACACGGCTTCTGCTATGTATTCAGCCAAATCTGCTGGACATGTCCTTCACCTGGACCACGCCACCACTGATGCTCCTGCAGACCAGTCACTGGGTTCTCTCCAGCCCCACCATTCTCTGTCCCTCCGCTTTCTTCCATTGATTGACTCTGCCCCTCCACTCCTATCCTTGCAAACTGTTGTCCTCACCACTCTGGCCTTCTTTTCTGGCTTGTGCTTTTCCTTCCAGGCTCTAGGGCACAGCCTTCTGCATCTCCTCCCTCCCTGCCTCCATGCCACGTTATGTCGCTTTCTTGAGAGGAGGTGGCTCTCCTCACTGTCCCACTGGAGCAGGCAGTGTGCCATGACCCTTCAGAAATTCCAGAAACTGCCAGCTTACCTGGGTCATCTCTGGTCCCAGGCAAAGGGGTGTCTGTGTGCCCGCAGCTGACCCACTGCCACCCTGCTTCACTGCTCCCTTCCTTAAGTAGAGTCACATGGCTAATGGCTTCTGTACCTACAAGAGCCCTGTACTCAGCAAGGGCTTCATTTCAGCATAATTTTAGGTATCTCTTTCTTGGCTTATTAACACTCTCACCATCATCTCCCATCTGCAGGGCTCTACTATCCTGCCAGTTAATTTTTTCCAAGGTGAATTAGAAGTGGATCCCTGCTAAAAAAATTTTTGCAGGGACATCAGCCATCCATCTTCTTCCTGGATAGCTACTCTTCATTTCCTGGAGATCCCCTACCTTGAGGTTGGCCAAGGAAAGAAACATGTCTTGTTTACTTTTTACTTTATTATTATTTTATTTGTGTTGTTACTGGGAATCGAACTTAGGACCTTGTATGGTGCCACTGAGCTACATTCTCTTCCCTAGCTCTTTCTCTCTTTGTAGGGTAAGAACAATCTTAGAAGGTAGGAAATTTAGAAGGCCTTCTATTGGCTTGAAAGATAGGCTCCTGGCCTGAGATATGGAGAAAAACCAGCTGAGAACCTTGTTTTTTCTCAGATGTCTGTTGTGGTTATGGCTGATACATGGGCTGAAGCATGATGTAGCCCTTTCTCAGCATTGCTGGCATCTACTTATTTATTGATTTATTTAGGCACTGGAATCCAACTCAGGACCTTGTACTTGCTAGACAGGTGCTTAGGCCGTTGAGCTACATCCCTGGCAGGCTTGGAACCCTTTAGAGGGGCATCTTCCCCACTCTACCAAAGGGACCAGTATTCCAGGGCATGTTTTATTGATCTCATACACTAGTATGCTCTCTCATGGGGCAGCTAAGTGAGCCACACAAGGACATCTAGTTTGTTCCCTAAACCTTCAGTCTGTGTTAAGCAGTTGCCATCTCTGACATGCCCCACCCCAGCTCCTGGGAGCCCTGGTGGAGGTGCATTCATGAGGATGGACAGACTTCAGAGTAGGGTAGGGTAGTATGTCCTTCGGAAAGGGAGGAGAGAGCACCTCCTCTGCAATGGACAGTAATCCGAAGGGTCAATTTTACCCCGTGTAGCCTTGTTAACACCTTTTAGATAACTTAGTGGGGGAAAGGAGCCTGTAAAGCTGGTTGCCACTCCCAGATGCCCGTGGTGTCCTGGGCTGGGAGGCATTCAGGCAGCTCAGGCTCTTCGTGGCTCAGAGCTGGCACTAAACCACTGCCCCGTCTCTGAAGGACAACGACTCCAAGCTTTGTACGCTGGCAGGCCAGCCCTGATCCCACCAGCTGCCAGGCCTTTGTGGAACAAAGCGGGGCGGCGCACTTCTTTCTTTTTCGCCCATTATCTGAAAGCTGAGTCTCCATCAGAATATCCTATCATTAGCTGCACATGACAAGGTCTGAACATAAATGTGTCACAACCAAAATGTTAATGGCTTCCCCCACCAGCTCTGCCCATCCTCCTCCACCGTTCCCTCCCCCACATCCCACCCTTCCCACAGATGGATATGCATTCCAGGGGCCACTTCTGAGCCATCCCCCTGCCAAAGGGAATGCTGCACTTGATGAGCAAGAATGTTCTTTCCCACCAGAATGCTGGTTGTGGCCCAGGGACCGCACACTCTCCACACACCAGGTGGGCGACAAAGTGGATGGGCTCAAGCTGTTGCTCCTCTGAACCTGGTGCTCTGCCAAAGCAAGGAGACTTGACAGCCACAGCCTGGGCAGCCACTTGGGAAGAGAGCTCACTCTACAGTCCCGGCCAGGCCCAGGTCATGGCTGGCTTGCCAGACCATGTTCTAGAAATGGGAAGGGGTGACAATAGCTGTTTGACATTTCTTCAACTCCTTCATGAAGTTTTCCAAACAAGCTTACTTATTGAAAATTTAAAAGAGATGATAGCAATATGGTGGTTTCTCAAAAAACTAAACAAACAATTATCATATGACTCATTAATTTTCCTTTTCTTTTTTTGTGGTACCGGGGATCAAACTTGTGACCTTGCACTTGCCAGCCAGGAGCTTAACCACTGAGCTACTTCCCCAGCCCTTTACTTTTGGGTAACTCCCAGAAAAATTACAAACAGGAACATAAACAGACACGTGTACACTCATGTTCGTGGCAACATTTCTTGAGGTGGAAGCCACCTAAGCATCCCTTGATGATTGAACCTATAAATAAAACATACTACATCCATACAGTGCAATAGTACTCAGTTCTCAGAAAGAAACTTTGGCATGCACTCCAACATGAATTGACCTTGAAGACAGTCCAGTGAAATAAGCTAGTCACAAAAGGACAAATGCTACATTCCTGCCTAGAGAAGGTGTGAAGAATAGCCAAACTCTTAGTCAGAAAACATGAGGGGTGGGTCCTAGTGGCTAAGGTATGGGGAGAATGAGGGGTTAGTGCTTAATGGGTACAGATTTGCAGTTTTGGAAGTTCTAGAATGGGATGAGTTGATGATAGTGGTGATAATGCAGTAATGTAAAACGTACTTAATGACATTCAACTTTACACTTAAAATGGCTAAAATGGTCAATTTTATAATTTTTGTTACTCTCTTTGTTATGCTTGATAACTGAGATATGTGTCACTATGGTTAGAAGAGATAATACATGTATGAGTCAGTTTTCCTTTTGTTGGACAGAATACCTGACACCCACAGTTTAGAGAAAAGTCTCATGTGGCTCATGGTTTCGGGGATCCCAGCCCACGGTCTGCAGCGAGGTGTGCAGAGCCAGCAGGGCAGAAAGGCTCAGGAGAGCAAGGCTGCACCCCTGCCGGCATCTGGGGAGCAGAGCCAGAACCAGCCGCGGTCCCAGGCGGAAGGGCCGGAGCCCCTCGCTCCATTCTCCATGTTGTGTGTGTGTCGCCGATGTGTTTGTGTCCATGACCTGTTTGCACCTCTCTTCAGATCCAGTTATGGATGACAGCAAAAGGAAGAAAGAGAACAAACTTGGTGTCAATTTCTCCTCTTCTTTTTTTATATTCATCTTTTAAAGATCAAAGGAGGACCAAAGAGAATTTTTTTTCTCTCTTTACACACCCTTCCCCCAACATAATAGAACACAGGAGGGAAAATTCCAGCAAACGAAATTATTCTCAGACATCTTTTTATTTCCTTTCAGTGGCTTTGATTGAGGTCCCATGGCTTTAATCAGAGTGTTCAAGGAGGCCCAGAAATGATTCCGTTAAACAAATTCCTGGCCTCACTCTTCCTGTTGGAGCCCTCCTCTTTCTTCCTCGCTTGCCACATTTCTTATTATTGTTTTTTATTAGTGTGGGTGGGAGAAAGTATCTTTCCAACAAAGGAGAAAGTGCGGGCAGGAGAGAAATTTTGTTTTCTGAGCTAGTAAGTGGATGCTGGCTCAGCCACTCTGCAGCTGACAGGCCGCTCTCCAAACGCGATTGCCCATGCCCTCCTTCCTTCTTTACTAAATTCATCCATCACGCCAAGCACAATACATAAAAGGCCCAATAAACAAATCAATCAATCCATCACTTTTTATGAGCTTGTGTGGCGCCTGCAGCCGCGACACAGGTGGGTCCCTTTCTCAGAGCAGTGAGTGTTCACCCCAGGCACGGAGGGCCAAGGGCTTCTTCGGAAACACTGGGCTCCTCCAGCGAGCTGGCCTCGTGAATGGCCTCCAGGACTGCTGTCTCTGTCTGAGGGCTACTGGGAGCCTTCTTTTTCCAGCTTCTCTCAGTTTTTCCAGGAATAGATCCCATGAGGTCATATCTAGAGTAAGGAACAGTCCATGCATAGATGTGGCTTGGGGAAGAGGATGGCATGGAGGGACCGCTGAAATCAGGCCAGCATCCTGAAAGAGTTAGGTACCTGGGAGGAAAGGAACAAGCCTTACTCGCCTCTTTGTTTCATTAACATTCACTTTGCAAGTGTTCAAGGAGACACTGCGAAGGGTTGGGGCCAGAGTCAGGCACCAGGGATGAAATACAGCCAGCTGTCACTAACCTGGGTGTGCTGAGCCAACCAGCTTGGGCGCAGGGCTGGGATGGGCCAGACAGTGACAAAGCCTGTGGCTGAGCCTACTGCTGCAGCCAGCCTCAAGCTGAGGATAACACCCCCTGTGGCCTCTAGTAGCCTCTGCACCAGGACAAGTGGGGGCACTGGGCACAGTGCAGTGACCCTATAGGATTTGGGGTATTTTCTTCAAAATCTGTCATTTTTATGTTTAAAAAAATTTGTTTGGAAGAAGCATTATTCAACACTAAGACCACTGCTAGTTCTGGCATATATTTCTAATATGCCTGCAATAGAAAGGACAGAGTAGGACCTTTATTTTTTGCTAGCCTTGTATACCTGAAGAGTACCTGAGAGAGTCCCTGGTCCATCTTTTCAGATTTTTTTGGTGTGAGAGGGAAAGGACAAAAAGAGAGGGAGGGAGGAGAGAGAGGATATGGGGGAAAGAAAGAGTGACACAAAGACAGAGAGACAGAGAGAGAGAGACAGAGAGAAGTCTTCAGACTATCAGGCCATATTTCTTCTTGAAGCCCTAAGAATCTCCTGAGGGACCCCTGGGTGCTCTAGCAGGGACAGGTGCCTCTTGAGGCCCTGACCTTGCTGTCCCTCCTAGTCTGAATCCACGATTCTGAGTGCTGACCTGACAGAAGTTAGGCTTAGGAAGAAAAGTGCCCATACCTCTGCAGTATGTAGCTGTGCTAGCACGGCAGGATGAGAAAGGGGATGTCATGTCTTCCACATCAGGTCCCTAAAGGGAATATATTTGTTAAACATTATAATTACCCTTCAGCAGCCGAACTCCATGGCAAATGAGAACTCAATAGCAATTGAGAACTATCTAGCAATTGAAACCACACGGAGGCCCATTACGGTTTCTCAAATGATGTATTCATTTAGATAAGGCAGGCAATTATATGTCTTGATTAGGTCACTGCTCCCAAGGGGATAAAGCATTTTCCTGGATTGCCCCCTCCATGTAAACAGTGCCATAGAGATAAAGACATAGATGCGTAGACACAAGCAAGAACGCATTTCTGTGTCCCTCTTCTTAATTCTTAAGGACCTTGAAACACACAGGTCCATCGCACTTTAGAAATAGTAGTAACAATAATGATAACAGCTTTTATGTTACCAACTGTGTTTGTGTACGTTTCTTTTTTATCCTTGCCACAATCAAATGAAGCAGCCAGAACAGGTATAAGAGACTTTGATTTTTTCCTTCTCAAATAGGAGTGGGCTGGGTTTTACACCTGTTTGTCTTTTCCAGCTCTAACTGCGACTTTCTTTGAATGATCCTTTCACAGAACTGAAAACTGAGTCCAGGGCAGTTAAATGTTCTCCCCCAGGTCTTCCAGTTCTGGTGATTTTCCTGAACCCCTCAGCGTATTCTTACTGCTTTGCGTAATCCAATCTAGGCCCCGTACGTGGCCTCCAAGCCCCTGATCTCTCAGGCCTGCCTTGTAGAACCTCTTCTGTGTCCCATGACACAGCTTTTCTGTGTCCTGGAGGAAGCCCAGCCAGCCGTATGTGCTGATGAGAGCACGTCTGCTAACACGGGGCCACGCTCCTTGCACCTTTCCTTCTCAACTGTAATTAAATACTTATTTGTAAAAGTTTTTTAAAAGCTTTGATCCTTTGATTCCTAGCACCTACCAGCCTTCTTCTCGTAAGTAGATATCAAATTAATGTTTATCGAATGAACTCATGCATTAAGGAATTAACTGAGTCAATAATGGCCTGGACCTCAAAGGCACCATACTCAAAGATTCTATATGGCTAACTACTTTTGAGAATTTAAATACTTACTCAGCTTTCTCTTTTTCACCAACACACTCCTCCAAGCTACTTGCACAATTGTTACTGCCTTTAGAGACCCTGATGCTAGCTAGATACACTAGTAACTGTCTCTTAAAATTTTGTTTCTCTCTAACAATGTGTGTTCAGCACTTCAGCATCACCTGTCAATAGAAAGGTTATCCATAGGAGGGAGACATTGACTTCCCTCGTTTTCAGGAGAAAAATCCCAAGTCACTGATACTCTCACAGATGACACACAACGGGGTGGAGTTACAAACAGAAGGGAAGGAAAGAATTGGCATATTTCAAAATATCTGGAAAATTAAACTCAGTTCCCCTTTTAGATGGTTATTGCCACACAGATATAGCTACAGAATGACTTTTAATAAAAGAAGGTAGGGGTGACAGTAGAATTTGAATCCTGCTCACCTACCATCATCTGCACCAAGACACACTGGCTGGGAAAGCTCATATTGCTGTCCATCCTCCGCAGTGGGCAGCTCCATGTCCAGCAGCCTCTTGTCAGATAGCATGCATTGTCTGTAACTCCATTCTCTGACTTCGGCTTAGCAAAATCCTTTACTTTAACTTAGACTTAGCCCCAGCCCTGTTATTTATTAGAGTTGCCTGCAGAGTTCTAAGACCCCTGGGCATACGTGGAAAGCCACAAAAACACACAATGCAATTTCCAAACACCTCAGTGAACCCCCATGAAGAAACTGTGTTACAGAGGGTGTTAGACTGAAAGGAGGGGTTGAGTTGTAGCAAAAGAAGGCTGGCAAGCTTTCTATAATTTTAACAGGAGGGAGAGGTGCAGCCCTTAATTCTTCTTGAGCAAAGTTCTGAGCTCCCCGCATGCATGCCTGAGATGGAATGAGGGAGGCTCTGCCTGATCCCATCTTCATGGTAACCAGGCACCAGACACTGCACACTGACGTGCAAGTTTTTGCTATTTTGGGGTTTTGAGATTCGAAACTGGACATAGACCTGGCAACAAGCTATTGCAGAACCCCAGAGGGCACTATGTACCAAGAGCATGTAAATTGATGCTCCAGTTTGGCTAGGACCCTGGACACAAGCCTGCTCCATGAGTCACACACTCCTGCCACCAGGAGAAGGTGAAAGAAGCCATTGTTGGGGCATATGCTACAGATGAGAAGGATATGATGGGTGTACCACAGAAGCCACATGGATAGCATGTCAGCTGAGCAGAGCTGGCTCACCTACAGCCTTTACCCTATGTGGTCCACAAAGAGGATCACCTGACCCCAGGGCTGCCATGGGATAGGTCATTTCTAGAACTTTTGCCATTCTTAGATGGTGGTATTTCTGGACAGAAGAACATTTTGACTCCTCTTGTCCCTGGAAGAGACTTTAGCTGGTCACCATTCTTGGCAGGGCATCCCTCTCTTAAGCAGGATGACATGTGGTAAGCAGAGCTGCTGCTCCATACTGAAGCCCTCCGGACTTAGGTGGCTTCGTAGCTTTCTTCAGGAACCCTGCACTGTCTGCCTCGCTCTCTAATGTTACTCCCTCTTGGAAAAGTCTTGGTTCTCTAATACATGCTCTTCCTCAGAGAAAGACGCTTGTTTCCTTTCATTCTTAAGAGGGACCCACACCAACACAAACAGTTCTTATTAAATTTTGCTTCCCCTTTTTGTGAGGTAGTGAGGCTTGCTAAGTTCTCTATCTGACCTTTACAAGTCTCTCTCTCTTTTCCTTGGACACCTTGAAACATGGGTAGGCTGTGCGAGCAACATTGCCTGGGCCAGAGTTAGACCCAGCTGTGCCCTGGCTCTAGGCTGTGTGCTTCTGCTGCACTCCTGCCCGAGTCTTCTGGCAGACTTAGATCTGTCCTTGGGAAATGACCAGAGAATTTTTTTTTCTTGTCTAAATATATTAGTACAAGCATTTATTCTCAAAGAACTAAGACAAAGTAACTGTATATCTAACTTTTTTTTTTTTTTTTTGTCTTTTTGAGACAGGGTCTCGCTATGCAGTTGAGGCTGACCTTGAGCTCACTTTTGTAGCCCAGGCTGGTCTTGAACTCACACCAGTCCTCCTGCCTCAGCCTCCCAAGTGCTGGGATTACAGGCGTGAGCCACCATGCCCAGCGCTGTATATCTAACTTAACTCTTTTTTTTTTTTTTTTTTTGAAACATGAAACGCAGAGCTATATTAGTGAGATGAGCTGTAGGAGGCTTGGATCAATAGCCTCCAACGTTGCAAGTTTCAATGGTGGCCCACTGCAATTGTGGAACATTGGACTGTGTATGCATCTGCTTCCTCTCAATTCAAAGAGAATTGCTTTTTTTTTTTTTTTCTTTCCTTATCAACATCAAGAGGAAGGTGGGTCATGCCCATACACTGTGTTCTGCATAACCAGAGAAATTTAACTGACCAAGAGAGTCCCAGGACTGATCCCCTGCTTACAGCATGCTCTTGTTATGGGATTCTTTGTTCTGGTAGGAGCAATAACACAAGGATATTGGAAACAAGAATTCTTCCCCTGTTGTTTCCAAACAACAGCTTTGACCGAATGCAGCAAGTTCATCTTTAATATCACTGTTTATAAGCTATGTGGTAATGTTTACCATGGTTATAATTGGCATCATTAAGCTTAGGTGACACTATTAATGCCGTTGATTAAATTGCTATAAATCCAACTTCACCATTTACACAAACAGCCACATCTGAGCTTCTGGCTCTCATGTTTGAGTACCAGGGAAATACATCAGGCCCGCTGGGAGGCTCAGCTGGGGAGGAAAATGGAACCCTTGTTTTTCACCTGTTGGTCAGAGCTTCTGAGAGTAGCTGCCTTCTAATATTCCTAGTCACTGCTAATAAAGTGTTTTCCTTTCTGAAGCAATTTTTGTGACAACCGGCCATCTCAGTCCCATTAGTGAAAGTTCAGGGAGAGTTACCACGTAGTGCTGTGCTACTGGTTTCCTTCTCTACCAAACAACAAGAGGGTCTGTCTACCCAAGGGCTGGGCTAACACTGTCATGGGAAGTGAGTTATCATTAGTGATTTTGTTATATAATCGTGTCATCTTATTCTTTCTTTCCCTCTCCCACTTCCCTTCTTCCTCTTCCCAAGAGGGCCACGTCCTTCAGCACAGGGCCCTCATCAGGTACAGTCCTTCCATACTAGACTGCCTAAACTCCCAATATGTGAAAAATAAACCTTCTTTGCTTTATAAATGTCCTAGTCTGTGATATTCCATTACAGCAATAGAAATTGGACTAAGACACTTGTCCTTCTAAAAACACATTTTGCTCCTGACCTCTTGGAACCTTCATTTCCCTCTTCCTTCCCCACCCTTCTCTCCTCCTCGGTCTAGGCACCACTTTCTGTTTCCCTTCTTGGGATTGCCTGTCTCTCTCATCACCATGACATAAACTCCACAAGCAGTAGGTTTTTTCTTCTTTGTGGCTGTGACCCTCGGACCCAGGCCAGGGCCCAGTTAGATGACCACTAACTAACAGAATAGAAGAGATACTTGCTGAGCACAGTGCAGGCTCATGTGTCTAAATGCTTGGTAGATGAGAAGATGGTGATGGGTGTGTGTCCAGTTCACAGTCAATGGGGTTCACCTTGTTAAAAAAAATATTTTGTTTATTTATGTATTTTGTACCAGGTCTCACTATGTAGCTCGGACTCATAGTAATCCTCCTGTCTCAGCATCTCCAGCACTGAGATTGCAGGTCTGCATCCCCATGCCTGGCTTCTAGCCTTTCTAATGTAATATGACCTCAGCTATCTCACATATTCATCAGTTAGGATGTTTCAGTTGCAGTGAGTGGAAAGACAGATTAGATTATACTAATTGGAAAGGGAATTTATAAGGAAGGACATTAGGGCTCCAAAGGCAGTGGGAGGAGCTCGGCAGGACCAAGGACAGGAATGAGGCCCTAGGAGCACTGACAGAGTGCCCTCCTCTTTGGCCTGCACAGCTTCTAGCCACCCCTCCCTGGGTGTCACCTGCTGGAGCTACAAAGGCTCAGGAGGAAGACTACCTTCCTTAGCCCAGGACCTGAACAACAGGGACAGGAAGGCAAGACTCTGGCTCTCTTGCTTCCAAAGTGGGAGCAGTTGGTCTTGCTTTTGCTACCAAGGCTGCCCAGAAGGAAGGGTCATCCAAAGAGGGAGCGGTCCAGATCCTCCCACACTGATCCAGTAGAGGGAGGTATGCATTGGCCTGAGGTTGCACTGATCACCTTTGAAAGCTCTATAACTCTGCAGGTGCTGAAAAGGGCCCCCCACACCTTCTCCACCGTTTTCTGTGGCTGTCAGCAAGTTTCCTTCCTGAGGCCCTTTGTGGGACTCAAGGCCACTCGTCTAATTCTCAGCCTTTGCTGCATCTGTGTGCTGGTTGCTAAGAAAAGGAGGAGCTAGGACATTCTCTTTTATGAAGATAAAAAAAATCCCTCACCAAGAGCTTTCTCTGCCCAGATTGATGACAACCAGCTGCAGAGCAGGGGCACAGTAGGACACACACATGTGGGTGCAGACATCGAGGAGACCATTCTCCACAGCCTGCCTCTGCTCTGGGAACCCATGATGTTAGTGCTAAACAGTGCTGAAGACAATGGTGCTGCATCAGGACAACAAGTTGTTTTTATTCAAAGCTCCATCCTACCACTTCCCACTATCAGTGTTCTATGCTCTGATGGAAAAAGAAAGGCCATCGCAGAATAGCAGTAGACATGGGGACATAAGCACTTTCACCCCAGACAACTGAACCCTAAAAAGATCTGAGAGCCCAATTTTGAATAATAATAACAATAGTAACCTTCTCTTGCCTAAATTGTGAGTACCCAGAGTTAGCAATGATGTGTATTTGAGGATCGGAGCTCATTTCTGATTGAAATCTCTTCATGTGCACAGGCTCAGTACACACACACACACACACACACACACACACACACACACACACACAGTCGGTGCCTCAGGCTCACAGGCATTCATGACTTAGTCTGTAACGATCCAGACACCATTAATCCAAACCCACCAGGACAGTTGGTGCTTTGATGTCCCCTTGGGGGAGCATTCCAGGAGGTCCCACTCTTACTGATGTGGAACTCTCTGGGGGTCAGTGAGCTTTGAGGACATGTGTTGGGGGTGGGGGAGAGAGAAATACCCTTGGGCCCAGGCTCCATGAGGGAAACAGATTTGACTTGAAAAGAACAGAGGCCTCCAGAAGTACAACAGACGTGGTTAATGCCAGGCTCTGAGGCCTGTCCCTGCAGAGAGCAGGACAACTAGCACCTCATTGCTGAGCATGTGATTCCTGGACTGCCTCAGTTTCTCCCTTCTATACATGGGGGCTGTTCGTGCTTTCAAAGATAGCAAAGCCATTCACAGACTTATTAAGTCAAATAAGGACAATGGCAGAAGCTACAAATTGCAAGAATGAGATCATGCTTGTCTGGTTTGCCTTGTTTTATGTAATGTTTTTTCCTCCAGTTTTGAGAAATTCAATATCCCACATAAACTAAAATAACTTGCCAGAGAGGTGTTTTAAGGTGTGATAATATGTGTCAGGAGGAAAAACTTCCTACTGGATATAAAACAAGATTCAGTTAGTAAATATTAGATTTACAAGCAAGTTTTCTGACATCCGTATGTTATGTAGAGCCAACTAAGCAAACCTGTGATTAAGTAATAATGATAAGATTACAGCAATTGGCACCACACTAAGTTTAGACTGTAACAATTAGCCTTTAGATGCGATTTAATAAAAGCATAAGCATGTACTTAAGAAGGGATCTAAGAACAACTTAGAAAGTAATCACAAAAAGTGTTCTGGGCTGGAGCCATAAAAACCAGGCCAGTAAATCTCAGCCAGCCAACCAGACATTCTGTTATTTGATAAAACTAATAATGCAAAACTTATTGGTATAGCAGAAACGTCATAAAAATGTAGTAAAAATAAACAAGCACATGGCTCTGGCAGAGGAGCTGAAAACAAGTGTGGAAATTGAAGAGATCAAAGTATAGCCAAGAAGCATCTTGGCAAGCAGAAGCAGGCGATGTTCACATATATTAGAGGGAAATCTTAAGGAATTGGGGATTTTTTTTCACGTTTAAGCAATATTTTGGGAAGTGATATTTCATACAGAGTTGTTTCTGTACCAAGATATTTCTCATCCCAACATTATTTGGTAACGTACTTGATTGGTGACGTCTGTCGCTGTTCTGATGCCTTTTAGTAAAATTATTTGGAATTTGTAAAGTAGCAGAAAGAGGCAGAGGCAAGAAGTCTGTTTGCCTATCACTCATCCCTTTACCTGTATTCTCCCAATTAGTGATCAGAACAGTCCTGCCTAGCACGAAAATGGTCCCCGTTGTACAAAGAAGGAAGCGGCAGCTCTCAGTGGTGCAGCACACAGCCGGAGTGTGGCGGCGAGCACTTCATACACGGATCCTTGTGGCTGCAGGCACCACGGACTGGGCCACTGCCCTCTCTGCCTGTGTGTTGGGGACAAAATCAGGCAAGGCAGTAGAGCCCCGGCTCTGGGGCCCTAGCCCTGCTAGCTGCTTGCCTCGCCGCACTCCCCTGCCTCTCCAGCGTGAGAACTTTCCCCCATGCTTCTGCCCTGTTCAGAGCCTCCCACCTGTCTCTGCGGACTACTCCAGCGTTGACCAGGCCGGAGATGGGAAGAGATTCAGAGATCAAGGCCCACTGCATTTCCCACTCAAAGTCCCCACTCCATCGCTGTCACAGCATCTGAGCTCACAGTTGCCTGTAGTCATGAGAGGTGAGGTTAGCTTAAGGTTTGCTACCCAGCCTGGGTGGACACCCACACCCGAGCAGCTATCTTGGCTACAGAGACCCGGAAGTATGCCAAGCAGATATGGGCACACGCATGTGATAGAGCAGCCTGCTCTGGGCAGTTTATCAAAGGAGGAGGAGGAGGAGGAGGAGGAGGAGGAGGAAAACAGCTGTGTTTTGGGTCTGAATGGGTTACAGGCCCGCTTGGCCCCTCGGATGGCCGCCAGCAAGGGAAGTGGGAGAGCTGTGAGGAGAATACCAAGTTTCTCCTCGCAGGGGCCCTATTCCAGCTGAATGCAGCCTCCTCGCCCTTAAATCCAATTAAAGGCCGATATTATGTCAGTGGAAATGTATGCCAATCCTAATATAGTCTAATAAGCCTTAAAATAGCACTCTGTAAGTGGAAAGCCCTGTGGTTTAATTTGATTCGCAGCCTAATAACAGGCTTAATAAGAGGGAATTGGCCCCTTTTTATTTTCCAACTGGTCCCTGCATGCTCTTTTCTTTTTTCTTTTGTTTTTATTTCTTTTCTTTTTTATTTTCTCCTCTCTCTGTTCCTTCTCTCTCTCTCTCTCTCTCTCTCTCTCTCTCTCTCTCTCTCTCTCTCTCTTTTTCTGATGCTCTGTGGAGTGACTGGGAATGGCAGAGGGAGCTCTGGGCTCTGGTGACCTAGCCCAAGGAATGAGGCTCTGGGTCTAGGAAGCTGTCTGGGTCCTCAGCTCCATCTTACACTTCAGTCAGGTCCTGGCTGATCAAGGTGCTTGCTCCTTCCTCTGTTCTAGCAGCCCAGGAATGATGCCTGTGGGGTGCTTCACAGTGTGGCTTTCGGCTGTGCTCCCTTCTTCCTAGGCTTTGAACCTTCCTAGGCTTTGAACCTTTCTCCTGAGAAAAGTGGAGACGGTGAGTGTTCCCATTCCCAGTGGAGCAGCAAGGCTGAGGATAGGCGGCTCCACCACTGGTAGGTCTCAAGAACACAGCCCAGGGGGTGACTCAAAGAGGTGTTCATGGAACTTAGGTCCAGTTTTGGTCCAGTGATCCTCAAATGCTGAAAAGCAAATCTTAAGGATTTAGTGCATTAAAACAACAGTTTTAATGAAATATAACTCATAGCCTATATAATTCATTCATTTAAGAGTACAGTTTAATGGGTTTTATGATTTGTAGCTTTTAGTACACTTGAGGTTTGCACAATTGTCATTACAATCAATTTTAGAACATTTTTATTACTCTACAAAGAAGCTGCACAGCCTAAGCCATTACTGTACTCTCCCCTCTCCTATTGAAAGGAGCCGGATTTCTTTCACCTCATATAATGTTTCCAAGGTTCAGCTACATTGCAGAACATATTAGCACTTTTTTCTTTTTTATTGTCAAATAATATTCCATTGAACGGATATACCACATTTATTTATCTCCTTATTTGATTGACATCTGTTAATGAACATTTGTGTGCAGGTTTCCACATAGATACGTTTTTATTTCTCTTGAAACTATACCTAGAAGTGGAATTGTGGGACAGTATAGCAAATCTGCATTCAGCCATTTGAGAAACCCAAGCTGTTTTCCAAAGCTGTAATATCATTTACATTCTACCAGCCATGTGTGAGAGCTCCAGTGTCCCCAAATCCTCAGCAACACTTGTTCTTGCCAGACTTTTTTTGTGGCCATTCTAGCAGGCGTGCCATGGAATCTCACTGTGGCTTTGATTTGCATTTTATCCTGAGTGATATTAATGCACTTGGTCAGACTGTTCTGTGAGTTAGTAAATAATGAGCTCTGCAGTCAGCTTCAGCTGTGGAAATGATGAGCTAGGACATCTCGAGCATATTATATTTCTCTGAATCCCAGTTTCCAGATCTTGTGATTCAGGTGTACAGGGATTCCTCAGCTTGCGGAGTGCCACCAAGAAGGATGGAGAACCATCCAGATCCCAAAGCGCTGGCGCACAGAGAGCAGCTGTTCCTTTCCTTCCTTCCACCTGACCCTTATTCACCTGCCCCCCATCACGATGGTGCAGCAGAATGATCTTTGCATGTGCTCCATCAATTTTGTAACAAGGTTGGAAGAAAGGATGTAATTTTAAAAAGAAAAGGGAAGTGATGATAGATTGAGTTGGGACAAAAGAAAAAAATGATGTCAAGATAAAGAAATTAGAGTTTGGCTTTTTTTAAAACAAGAGTAAAGGATAAGAAGTGACATAATAACCATCTTCACTATAAGAGGAGTTATTATGAGGAGGCTGGTGACCAGCTGTTCCCCGTCTCCACTAAGGACATAAGAAGGAAAAATGCATTTAAGCCGCAGGAAGCAGCCTGTAGTTTAGTTATTAGGAAGAACTCCTTTGCTGTCAGGGTTGTGAAAGATTGGAATGGGAATTTATCAAATTTCCTGTCCCAAAGGCTTTCCAGACATGATAAACTGTATCCAGCAGCATGCATGAGATGCCCCAAGGCAGTTCCTGCCAACAAAAACAAGCTCCCTTTCCTGGCAAAGTCCCCCTCTGTAGCGGACTCATGGGCCCCCCTGTGCACCCCAGTCAGTGCTGCAGAGACACCCCTCCTGCCTGGCTGGGTCCCGTCGCCCTCTCTTCTCACGGTAAGTGGCATGGGGGAGTGGCCA
Organism: Myocastor coypus; assembly: GCA_004027025.1. Taxonomy (NCBI): domain Eukaryota; kingdom Metazoa; phylum Chordata; class Mammalia; order Rodentia; family Myocastoridae; genus Myocastor; species Myocastor coypus. The sequence continues at coordinate 31,212 of PVJA010001277.1, read as the reverse complement.
CTCTTCTCTATTTCAGTGGTGAGTGATGTGGTTTCTATACATAGCTGCGGCTTATAACTTCGTTGACGGCTCCTGGGTTGAAAGGTGCTGTTAAGAGAGAGAGAGGAAAGAGCTAAACGACTCTTTATTTATTTATTTTTGAAAGCTTTCAAGAAAAGCTCCAGCGTTTCGCCCTCTGATGCAGTGGCTCACAGTGGCCGTTACATCCACAGAACATCATTCAAGCTTGGAAGCTTGGATCTTTACTCCTACTTTACATATGAGCAAATCCAAGCATGTACTTACTTGAGTCACATAGAATGAGAGTCAGAAAGAATTCTAGACTTGGGGGCTCCCCCATTAGAAATCCTACCCCCTCTGAGTTCTCTGTGCTGGGTTGCTGTCCCAACAGTCATTCCAGCTTCCCCCACAGCATGGTAACCAGGAGATTTAAGGAGGATCACTCCAGCCCCAGGACCACAGACAGATTCCTATTCCATTCCCTGACATAATGAGGTTCCTCTGTCCACCTTGTGTCCAGCATTGAGTCTAGATTCTCCTAAACCAGCTAGTGTCCCGAATACCCCTAGAGATTGGGAGCAAGCACTTCCCCACCCTATATTTAGGATTATCCTTATTCTGGCGTCTCTTAGCTAGAGTGCACATGGATTCCTATATCCCCGGGGACCACCAGCAGGGCCTGGGGACAGCCAAAGCCCTGGGAGCCATTGGCCTGCAGTGTAAATTTCCTGGCAGTTTATGTTAGCACTGTACAAGTATTGTGATTTTGCTGTATATGCTGTGATGTGAAATAGGTTGAAAAATTCTGAGCCAAAAGAGAACCAGTCTGGAACAAGAAGAGTAGGCTAGTATTCCTTCGTTCACTTGTTCCTACTGGATGTGTGACCCATGTTCTTGGACAGGGCTTCCTTCAAGAGGACAACAGAAATGCCAGTGACATCTTTGGTGCATACACACCCTTTTAGGAAGACTGCAGTGTCACAATCCCAATTGAAGATAAAGAAACTGAGGCAACAAGATGGGGACATAGACTACATGGTACAGTGAGTAGTAACCCTGGGTTCCTACCCACTGGAGCGGTGAGGTGAGTAGATAGGGGGAAAGGGCAGGGGTATAACTGACATTTCCTAGCTCACTGAGCACGTGCCTGAGGAAAAACTGGGAGGAAAAAAACATTTTTTTTCTTTTCCTTCTTTTCTCTTCATCCTTCACCTTGTATCTGACCCAGAAGAATCATCCCTGGGAATGTACCTAAATCTTAGTATCACATCTCCTGTTTCCCAGGCTCTCTGCAAAGGAAATCTGGTTAAAATAGACACATAGGAAGGACAGTGACCCAAAGTACAGGTATTTTCTGGAAAGACCTTGCAGAAGGAGGGGCTGGGAAAGGGTAGCGAGTAAAAAATGGCTTCAGACTGAACTAGAGACCCTGGGATGGCATCCGGTTTCTGCCCATTTTGCTCTAACCTTTGGCAATGGCCCCTCCCTCCCTAGGCCTCCAGTATGCTCAGCCACCAGAGAAGCACATAGTCCCCGTCCCTCTCTGTGTCAAACTTAACACCAGACCTGCCATTGCCTGCCTTGCCATCTTGGATGGCTCTTTGAGCAGCAAAACCTCCAGACACATCTCTTCTTGATTTATTCAGTTTCTTAGGCCCTGCACTGATTTCCTTTGTTCTCCACCTACCATCCCATCTTACACTCATGTTTACAGGAATCCAAACTTCCCAGACAGATCCTCCTTCCTTTGGCCTTTTGCTTAGTTTTCAGGTGATAGCTAAGGCCTTGGCCTGGGTGGTTGTCATGGAAATGCATCCCAGCTTCCCGCATCACATCAGCCCATCAGCTCTTCCCAGAAACCTTTCTGAACTAGACAAGAAAGAAAGGGCTGGCTTTGCACTGTGTCTCCTTTTTGAGTGGGGGGTGGGGAGACTCGGTGGCGAGTGCTTTGATGGGGTTTAATCCATGTTGTTCCACCAGAGAAGCAAAAAATCCAGGCAGTTTTCTGTTTGGTGTGCTGTATTAGCTAATTATCTCAAGTGGTAATTGGAGAATAAAAGAAAAAATAGAATCAAGGTAACATCCATGTTATTTATATTTTATCATGCTTGCCAAGCTCAGCAAAGGGATGTGGTTTTCTTTCTTTCTCTGACCCTTCCTTTAATGTCATCCTCTTACTACTGATCGGATCTCGCGGCCTATTGATATCACCATCAAAAGTACCTTACCTTTTCATTCAAAGCTCTGAATACATAGCTCATCAACATCTTCCTGAACCTCCGGTAAGAAACTCTGTGTGTGTGTGTGTGTGTGTGTGTGTGTGTGTGTGTGTGAGAGAGAGAGAGAGAGAGAGAGAGAGAGAGAGAGAGAGACTCAGAACAACAGATCTCCAGGCATTTCAAAAGCCTCTGGACAGCATCTTCCATAATGCTAACCATTTGCAGTAAGAAAGGGCTACCTTCTCCTGCTGCAGTGAGCACATGAGAGAAACTGAGGCATAAAATAAAAACAAAAGATGGCATGTCTTCATGGACCATAACAATCAAACAAGTTAAGGATCTAGTGACCAGAAGGAAAAAATCATATATGCTTCCTGATTGCCCTGTGGCCCTTCCAGCAAATCTGAAATACAGAGAGGCCACAAAAACCTTAGCCACAGGATGTGTTTTATTGGGAGAAGAATGGAATTACCACTGGAAAGGGAAGCAACAAGCCTAGGTTTTATTCTTGCATCCTCTACTCCTTAGTAAATCACTTAATGTGTTTGAACTTTATTTTTTCATGTATTTGTTTTTCGTAAAACAATGAGTTAAAATGGCTACCTTCTTACCTTCTTCTTTCCAGGTGAACTAAAGATACAATGATCTGCTGTAACTTGCACAACACAGAAAGTGCTAAGTTTAACAAAAGTTATAAGTTATTTCACTCAGTTCTTGTGCCATCCTAATAGGATGGCACTGTTATGGTTCTTACAGGTTGGCATTATTTTACGAGGCTCAGAGACAGTGAGACATTGTCCAGAGTCACACAGGTAGCAAGCGGTCATAGCTGGACCAGGCTCTGTTGGCTTCCACTCGAGTGCTTCTCATTAGCCCACAGCTGCCTGTGGGAACAAGGTGAACCCAGTGCTGAGACAGACACAGAGTGAGGGTCACTGCAAGGTCATCCCAACAAACAACCCGCTGTACCAGCTCTGGAATGATATGCAGCTCTGGTGACCAGGAATTACAGGGGCCTTATAGCTCATGGAGCAGATGGGAAAGAGGAGAAAGGGATACAGCAAGGGAGAGGACAAGGTGGAGGGACAGGGGAAGCCATGTGAACAGCCCTGCTGGACTGGGGGGGGGGGGTAAATGTGCCATGCTGGAGTCCTTTGAGCCAAGAGAAAATGTGTGTCTTTATCTTTGTCTGTACAATTTATGGCCCAGCTGGGCTCCTCTGTGTGGCTGGGGATGTCCTGGCACTGCCCAGAAAGTTTCTCTTGGGGTGAGTTACTTGGAGCCCTTGGAGCACTGCCAGCAGCGCATAGTGCCCGTAGTTATTGGAGGAAGTTCCCACTGAGGAGCTACAGCACAGCCACCTGAGCTCATGTGTGGAAGAACCGTGGCTGAGATCTTCCCCGCTATTCTAATCTATTTTTCTATTCTTCCATTCACTGAGCCTCAATGAACAATAAATATATAGCCAGCTAGATGGTTGTTATCAATGTAGGTGAGGTATAACATGACTTTTTTATGGGCCAGTGCAATGTACAGGGTAAATCTGAGCTCCATACTCTTAAGAAATAAGCAAGAGCAAAGTGTTAATAATACATGCATTACAAGAATCACTGGATTCACAAATTATTATAGCTCACTATCACTCAGATTGTCTTGTGGAGTTGGTCACTTACTAAGATTAATAATGGCCTTTAGAGTGTTGGTTTAGCAGAAAATGTAGTTGGCCTGGCTGATGCTGTGTAGTTGTGCATACATTGGAGGTTCTAGCATCGACCACTCTGAGTGTGTTAACAGGACAGACATGGCTGCTTATAACAGACACTCTGGACATCAGTGGGCTCCCCACTGTAAACTACACCCATCCCCTAAAGAAGCATTCACCCATTCACACACACTTATTCATTCAGCGCTATCTGTGCATGTCTGGCCTCTATACACTGCAGGGAGGTGTGTGCCATCTGCAAATTCCACTGAGAAAGCTGAGGTTGGACGTCCCAGCGGGCATTACAATCCAGCAAGTCCCAAGGAATCCTTACTTCTCCTGTGATGAGAGGTGTTCACTCACCATGGGAAAGTTGCCAAGACTTTTGACTCCAAATGCCCCCTTCCCTGGAGTTATTACCATGCCCCCTCCCACTGAAAAGTATTATCCACACAGCTCATCTCTTCTTTGGCACATAATTAAATTGTGGTACAGAAAAGTGACATGACAGCAGTTTGAGGAGAGTGGTAGAAATAGAAAGTGTTTTGAAGTGTCTCCACGGGACACTGTCATTTGTCCACAGGAGCAGAGATGCTGAGACAGCCCTTAATTGGCTGGCTGGACTTTGCTTTCCCACAAGAAGCTCAAATTTCTTTGAATTTTTGTCCTGTGAATAGGGAAGGTCCATAATGCAACAACCTTCTTTTATATCATGGAATGTACAGAAAACCGCAGTACCTGTGGGTCTCACTGAGGCTGTAGGCGGCAGCGGGCAGCTAAGGACCAGAGCTGCCTCTGCCTTGATATACTGGTAGTCACAGTGGCATCCCCACTGTGCTGAGGACACTTTTGGGACCTGCTCAGTGAAAGTAACTGGTCTCGTGCCAGCTGTGCAGAAGGCCGTTTGCCCACTCCCTGTCTACCAGCCTGCACTGCGCTGCTCACCCTGGGAAAGACTTTCTGCTGGACAGTATGGGCTATGGTGTTGCTGAGGTTGGGCTGATATCAGAGAACAGTGTCTGCATGTGCACTGGCCTACTTACTGCAGACTCTGAGGCACCATGTCTTCGTCTCTTTGAGGCCTCAGTTTCCCACTTGCTGCTCGTGCCAGTGACTTTCTACACCAGAGAACTCAAGAAGGATGGCTGGCCCCTTTTTGGTGGACGAAAGTTGCAAAAGGGTGCCTGCAGGAAGAAGGTGGTGCTCATCATGAAGCAGACCACTTCAAAGGGTTTTCCAGGCAGTAGAATGGTGGCTGCGGGGCTGTGGCAGAAGCTGGAGAGGGGTTGTCTGACAGATGCCATGTGTCAGTTTTGCAACAGGAAAGGACTTCCGTGGTGGGCATGGCGGCACAGTGACATGAAAGGAGGAAACACTACTGAAATCTATACTTGAAAAGTGGCTACAGTGGTAAATTCTATGTCGCATGTGCTTTCTTACACTTAGGAATTACTTAAAAAGAATTTTCCATTGAAATATCTCATTTGCTCTTGGTGATCATTCCAAAATGATCTCTTCCTTCTGTACCATGTTTTTTTTTGTTGTTGTTTTTTGTTTTTCAGTACTGCGGCTTGAATTCAGAACCCTGCGTTTGCCAGGCAGGCACTAATTTTGCTGAGCTATTTCCCCAGCCCTGCTTTTTTTTAAATGTGTGTTTTTTTCTAATCTTAAAATTATTGTGTATAGCCATACACCTGTGTGTGGCACACACCTGTCACCCTAGTAGTACTCTGGAACACTGGCAGAAAGTTTGGGAGTTTGAGGCTAGCCTTGGCAATTAAGTGAGACTCTACCTCAGAAATTAAAAAAATTATAAAAGGGTTTAGGATATAGCTCAATAAGAAGGTCAGGGGTTCAATCCCTAATACTGAAAAAAAAAAAAAAAAAAAAAAAAAAAAAAAAAAAAAAAAAAAAAAAAAAAACGAGAGAGAGAGAAAAGAAAGATGTGTATGCATGTGCTTGTTTCACATATATTCACATATAATATGAATAATATATTCACAAATATTGGGCCAGCCTAACAGCTCAGCAGATTAAAGCTCCTGCAAGTAGACGCAGGGGCCAGGAGTTCAATCCCTGGGCCTGCCTAGTCGGCCCCACCCCCAGGGCATGCTGAGATGGTAATTGAGACTGGGCATAGTGGCGAACACCTGTAATCTCAGCTTTTGGGAGGCTGTAAACAGGTGGGTCACTACAAGTTTGATCTAGTAATAAGACCCTAAGCACCCTGTAGACACTTCCCTAAAATACAAATATAAATAATAATAATAATAATATACACACAAATATATGTTTAATCGATACATGTACTTCATATTAGTGAGAACAACTGAAGGAATAAATATATACATGTATATTCACTGCTCTCCTTACTCCATTATAGGACCTGGTCTCTTGCCAGATACTACATTCCTCATTTTCTCGTAAACATCCCTTAAGGGAAAACACGCACCAGCCCAGCCGAGCTTTGCCAAGCCCATTCTCCCTGGCCACTCTGCACCATCAGAGGTCACCTGCTCCCTGGCCCTGCAGGGTTACCAGCATAGATGCTGGCCCGCTCCCCTGCAACCGTGGACATCTCTGAGCCAGAGAAACAAAAGCAGAGCTCTGGCTTTGGGTGGTGCTTTCAATCTTATTAAAATATATGCTTACTACAGTGTATTTTAAGCCCATCTTAATTTATAACAACATCAACGATAATCACAGGAGCTTCTTGTTTATAGCCCGGATGAATCTGTTTGGAACCCATTTATATTCACAGGCTCTTTATTTGAGCAAGTATATTACTAAGGCCTATGAATTCTCTTTATTATCAGCATTGTTATTCATACCTTTATCCGAGGTTATTATTTTCACCTAGGTGCTTTTTTTCTTTAGTTTTTCTGTAATGTTTTAAAGCTTTTGTTTTATTTACAATTGAAGAGTCCCTCATGACAGGAACAATCTTTCTGATGTTATGGGGAGGAGAACCAGAAAGAGATAGCGTTGGACTAGATCATCTCCACAGTGTGGCTTCCAGGTCAAAGGGAAATCCATGATCGACTGATGCATTTATATCACTCCATGCTTGGCATAGCACCAGTGCTGAGGCCTCTAAAATTCACAACTAAAACCGCAGCAGCTGTGACACCCAAGAGTGCATTTGAATTTCATTTTGACTCAGCAGCATAGCCGATAACTTGCAGGAATTTGGCAAAGCCACTACTCTTCCACATTGTATCACAGCAGCTCACACACACGTATGAGATGCATGCAGCACCAATAGTTCCTGACTTGTGCTGGTTTTACTTCATGACCTTCTGACTTTATAGCAGTGTGAAAGCAGTATGTGTTTAGTAAATATGTACTTCCAATTTTGAATATCACCTTTTCAATAAAGACAGTTCTGGTACATGTTTCCCTAAGAAGACATTTACCCATAAATGTTTAGTATGAAGTGGGCTTTATGTTAGATGATTTCTAATCATACCCACAGTAGGTGAGGCAGGACTGGGGAGATAGCTCGGAGGTCTAAGCACCTACCTGCCTGGCAAGCACAAGGACCCATATTTTATCCCTGGTGCCGCACGCCATGCCAATCTCAGAACCCTGGGTGTGCCGTGCTGGGCACTAAAACAGGGCTTGGTGGTGCAAGGCTGTAATCTCAGTCCCGGGAAAGCTTAGACAGGAAAATCCCTATGACTATGAGCTACATAATGAGACCCTGTGCCAAATAAATGCATAAAGAAAATATTTTAAAATAATAAACTAAAGTAGGCTAGGCCAAGCTATAATGTTCAATAGGCAGAAAGTCTTAAGTGTAGTTTTTAGATACATTTATGACTTACTCCATTAGAAATCAAGAAGCATCTATATATGCTTACATTATCTGGAATATATTAAATGCTCATCAAATATTAACTGTTGTTTTATCTGCCTCAAGGGGCTCATAATCTAGAAAAAGAACTACATTCCAAAACTACACAGACCTGAGATAAGACAAATAAGGGAAGACTGTCCCTAGAACGTGGGGACTGGTCCAAGGGACTCATGCCAGGCAACAAGCACAGCCCCAGCTCAGGTCAAGAGTGGACGCGGCACAGATGCACTCATGATGGAGAATCAAGGCTGGCTGGGGCACCAGTCTGCAGCGTGCGGCGAGAGACATGAATGATTCTGGGAAGGGACTCGGTGCCATTGCTAAGGGATTTAGATCTGACTATATTTGCACAATCTGAGACATCTATTGTGTCTTAAGAAAAGAGAGGCATACAGAAATTCCCTCAAATTTTAAACATTTTTGAAGTTGAATGCATTTTCCAATCAACGCATTGTCTTGGTTAATTGCCAGCTTTTTTTTTTTTTTTTTCTTTTTCTTTCTTTCTTGGTAGTACACAAAATTATAGTGTATTGTACAATGGGTGCCTTAGATTAGATGAGCTATGGAGTGCCAAGGGCTGCAAGACCCGATGCTGATGTCCTCCAGCCACTCTAATAACTTGCCCAGTGGCAGTAAGGACACACCCAGCTGTTTTCATCCAGTGCTGAAGGATGTAAATCTGACTCTTAACAGCCCTTGTCTGGGTGCCGGGTCCTCACTATGGCTGTGTCCTCACCCCAGTGCCCCTGGAGTGCTCCTCAGCCTCCTCTGGCCTGATGCTCCTGTCTGACACAGCTGCTAAGGACTCTGCAGCTGAGCTCTGAGTCACAGAACTGGTGTGAGGGATGACGCTGTGGGGAGAGATTCATTGTTTGCAGCTTCCCGACTCTTTCCTATTCTTTGCCATTTTCCTGTCCCATGTCTTCTGTTGTTCCCATTTTTCTATATGCCCCCTCTTTTCTGCTTCTCTCCACTGAGGGAAGCCATCATTGGGTGAATGGGGACAACATTAAATCCATGATTCTGTCTTTTGTGGAGAGAAATATGGGAGGGAGACGGTGAAGAACAGCCAGGAAGTTCTACTAGCTGCTGCTCACTGTCTTAGTTATTTTTTACTGATTGGTGGGACAAAATACCTGGCATCCAAAATGAAGGAAGGAAAGATTTATTTAGCTCACAATTTGTAGAAGTTTCAGTCCATACTCAGCTGGCTCCAAGGCAAATAGCAGCAGCTCATGGCAGCAGAAAACAATGAAAAGCAGAGGAGGAGCAGCTGCTGCGGCATCTATCAAGCCTCTCTCTGCCTTCTACCTTGACTACAAAAACCAGCACTCCCCTACTAAGACTGTAGCTCCTCCAAAGTGGCCCAGCTGTGATAATCAAGCACCTCTGAAAACAGACGTCTCTAGGCCAGCGGGGCAGGGCAGGCAGTAGGCCTTCCTCAACTCCTTTTATACACTTTTGTGCTGAGTCACTCGGGGCTGCCCATTGTGCCCTAGGGTGAAGCCAATTGCGCCCCGGGGTGGGCCCAACCACACTGTAGGGCAGAACCAATTGCACCCCAGGTTCGGGCCTTCCTACCCTGCAAGGCGGGGCCCCCACCGCAGAACCACCCAAGCAGATACAGCCAAGTTGATATGATGTATCAACCACTACATTTAGAAATATCTGAGGTCATAAAACCCCAGGGAACGTATAAGTCTTACCCCTCTGTGGTGGACAAAACCTGGTTGCCTAGCAACTGTGCCCTCTGATCTTCACACTTGCATATTCCAGTATCATCATTTCCTTGTTTCCTTTTGACCAGCTTGAGTCAGTTCGTCTTCATTGTAGACTCCACAAGATTAAGAGCCTCCTGGAGAGATGATCAGATCATGGAGAGCTGTACTGAATTGTGTAGCAATTCATTCGCTGACGCTCATAGCTGAACGTGCTGGCAGGAGGCGGGGCCCTAGGTGACTCAGGAGTGTGTGGCTTAGGCAGGTCCATCCCTGCATAGCACTCTTCCCCTGGGCTCTGCTTACAGTCAACCAGGCACTGAGCAGCGGTGCCTGCCACACGCTTCTACCATGATGTTTCTACCTTGGAGCCAGATCACTATGGACTGAAACCTCTGAAGCCCTGAGCCACAGTAACATTTTTCTCCTTTAAGTTACGAGTGCTGGCTATTTTATCACAGCAACAGGAAAGCTGACTGATAAAGAGTCCATGATGTTCATTTTTATCCAATACACTTTGCATTTATCACCACTGTGCACAGGCTTATCATGGCTCTGACCCAGAGCAAAATAAGTGAGCAAGTCCAGAGAGCAAGAAAAGCCATGGTGACCTGCAGGCCCTATAGTTCTACTTCATAACTACTTCCCTGCTGGGGACAGACAGGATAGCAGAGTGTTTCCAGTCTGGAACTACATGATCAGTCTTGTTACATGTGTATTATATTATCTTCAGCAACACACAAAAATCTCCATCATTATTAGGCTCAGATTCCATTACTAGGTCCTTTTAGCTATCAGAGGCACCTTTTAATGCCTACAAGGAAGCTTCCAGTAAAAGTCCAGTCTTCTATAGTACAGTCATAGTAGATTTTTAATGGCATGTCAAATAATGCAACATGTAAAGCAACCCAAGCTCTGAAGTGGTCTATCCTGAGCTGGAGCAATGGGAAGCTCAGATCTAGCCATTTATACTTATGACATCAGGAGGTAGAGAAGAGGGGACAGAGGAGTATTAAGGTTTATCAGATTATGGGTGAGAAAATACATCCTTAACTGTACCTTGCATAAAAGGGCACACTCTTTCTCTTTTAATCAATGATTTGCCTATAGTATGTATGTAATAATCAGTTGTGAAAATGGAGACTGGAAGAAATCTCTAGTTCAATGGTCTTGTTAAAACAAATCTCTGCACGTGATGAAATAAAAAAAAACTTGATCTGTCAAGTATTTTCTGAGAACTGATAATAAATTTAATTTGAAAGATTTAATTTCTGAGATAAGCTTTCATATAGTCTTTGCTGGCATGGTGTGGCAGGAAATACTAGATTGCAGATTGAGCAAACCAGTCAAGTCACATTTCTGGTGTCAACATTTTCACTTCCTAGATGCAGGGAGGGGAGATCTTTCATGTTCTGTGCTGCTCTATCTCCGTGATTCCAGGAGTTAGTCTTTTTTTAACTGGGTCTTGGTTTGTCCAGTCCATGACAAGGCAAGGATGCTATGAGCTCTGCATGCATTGGCTGAGTGATCATATGTGCCAGGTAGAGGGTATGGCAACCTCTGTGCTGGGCTTCTCATCAGGAAAGGTTAACGAGGGAGGTTTCACTCCTCTGAAATAATTGCAGCTCCCTTGAAGGAACTGGCATGGAGCAGAGTGACTGGTGGCTTGTGCCATCTTGCTGCAGTGGCAGGGTCCACTTGTCCCCACTCCCTTGGCATGTGCACAGCCTAATAGCCAAGTGACGCTTTAGGATGTTGTTGAGGTTCAGAAATGTATCTTCTTAGGAAGGAAAAGGATGATATTCTTGTCCTGAGGATTGAACTGCATGCTGATCTAGGTGGTCAGTACCTCAGGTTCTATAGTTATTATTTAAGGACATCCGATATCTTGTTTCATTTTGTGGCCCCTAAGGGAGATAACCTGTCACTTCCAAATATTTACAATGTAACCCAATGTAAGTTTTTTACTGATGTTGAACCTTGTAACTTTTTGATGAGACATTTCAGCCCAGAGGAGGAGGTGATCTGTTGTTCACTGAACATCATCATAGCATTGAGAAGGTGAAGATGTTAATCACTATATAAATATCTGTGAAATTTTGCACTGGCAACATTTGGAAGACAGTTTGAGGGGCTGGGAAGATAGCCCAGTGGAATAAGTGCTTGCCTGGCAAGAACAAGGTCCTGAGTACCACCAAAAACTTTTTTTTTTTGGCCAAATAGCTTAGTGGATTAAAGTGCCTGCAAGCAGGTGTAGGTGCTAGGGGCTCAGTCCCCAAGCCTGCCATGCTGGCCCTGCACCCAGGGTATGCTGAGATGGCAATTGAGACTGGATGTGTTGCTGTGTGCCTATAATCCCAACTCTTAGGAGGCTGTACACAGGCGGATCACTATGAGTCCAATCTAGTAGTGAGATCCTTCACTAAAAAAGTACAAAAAACAAAAAAAGACAATTTGTTCTGAAAGTATGAAGCAGCTTAATCTTATCAACAGTACATTTCATCCAGCTTCGATCACTGGCTGGCTCTGACATGAAAGGCAATCATGTTTTTTGTGTGAGTGTTGTTTTCCATAAAACCAAGATGCACATTTGCCTTAATTATCACATTTTTAACCGTCTTGGAGGCACAGAATTTGAAGGGACTTCAATGACCCACTATCATGTCCCTGACTCATTTGGAGAATTACAGGAATCTGGTGTGTCCATCCCACCACCAGAGCTGTCATGGACCCAGTTCTGTTGGGCCCAGTTCTCTGTGTGAGTCACTCACAACCACCCATCCTATAGTCCTTTCTGAAACTGCAAGTTTTAAGAACATGCCCTCGTTGTGCTTCGCAGCTGGGAATGTGGATCTAGAGAGAGTGAACGTTATAGTGAATTCCAGAGAGGACCTTTTCCAGTTTGAGAAGTAAATAACAGCTTTCTATAGTGTGTACATAAAGAATATGATGAACAGCTATTTTTACTCATTATAAGAGGAAATGGACTTAAATTGCTCCAGGAAGAACTTGGGGCAGACAGTCAGGTATAGTTCTTACATCATAAGCCTGGCATTTACGGCCTGTGCCAGGGCAGATCCTGCAAGCTGCGATATACCCAGCTGGTGGGAGTGACCTTCAGTCCAACACAGCCACTCTTTCCAGTGTCCCAGAGAAGCTGTGCTAGTGAGTGAGCCATGTTTTCACCCAGCCTGGAAACATGTCATAAAGAGACTGTCGTATCTCCTCCAGCCCGGTGTTCCCTGCTCATATCTGAATGGCAGCAGGTTGAGTCCCTTGGAGAAAGTCAAATCTGCCAATACCACTGAAGCTACCTCTGCTTCTTTACTTAGCTGTGGGTCAGGAAGAGAATGTTTCAGGTTTTAACCACTGTTACTCAGAAATGGGTTTAACTTGCTCCAACTTGGGTGAAGCGCATCATAGAACCCCAGCATGTGGCTTATATGAAAAGCAAACAGTACACATTTCTCTCCATCTGATCTTCATTTGGACACCTGTATGAGGCAAGGATGAATGTGTAGAGCGTAGGTTTATGTGCACTGTTTTGGATATGTATTTCTGCACGTGCATTTGAGTATTCACATGCACACTTGTGTGTGCTTCCCTAGCCACAGATATGTGTAGACAGGGGACACATGTATAAAGAAGAAACGACCATTGTCAGTTTTTATTTACACATTATCACTGACAGCCACAAATATGTCCAGGTATCAGCAGCAGCACAATAGCAGATATCCATTCTCTTTCTGCTCATACTATTCTCCCTGCCTTTATGGGGGAGAAATTGTTAAATATTGGCTATGCAATCAAGAGAAGCTGATTTCAGTGGAATGTTCCTCGCCCTGCAGACACATTGCCATCACTTTTATGCAGCACATTACACCGTGGTGAAATTTAGTTAATTTTATGCTTTGTTATTACAACAGTAGAGTGGGTTGGGAGAGGCAGCTTTTGTTGGCTTCTAGTTCCATGTTTCCTGGGTGTGATGGGAGTGAGTAAAAGCAGGAAGCTAGCAATGGTAGGTGACAAGTCCACCCAGAAATGACATGGTTATTCTTAATGGTTTTTAACTTTGTAACTATAGGAATTAGTTGATTAGTCAGTAGAGGTTTGACTGCTACCCTTATAATGTGTATTTTTTTTATGTATTTAGTACAGGGTCTCACTGCACAGCTTGGACTCCTAGTGATCATCCTGTTTTCAGTCTCCTCAGAGCTAGGATTACAGGTGTGCACCACCATGTCTGATCTTGGTGGCTGGCTCAGCACGCCCAGGGATGGGGCTGGCACGGCATGTGATGCCAGGGGCAGAACCGTGGTGCCTAAGCGTGCCTAAGCAGGCAGTTAGGCAGCTGAGCTACCTCCATACCCCACAATGTGTACTTTGGTCAGAAAAAAATGATGAGAACACTGACAGAATGATGAGAAAGCAACCATGGGCTCAAGCATTTTTGAAAGAGAAAGAAAAACATTGTGTAGTGAAAGCAGCTTTGTACTCTGAATGTTCTGTACTCAAATCTCAGCTGGTCAGATATTATCTCCTTTATCTCTGGCCTCAACTTATTCATCTGCAGTGTAGGAGACTGTAGTAGCCACTGCTATCGTTTGGGCTGGAAATGCCCACCAAGAGCCTACGCATTAAAAACTTGATCTCTAGGTTGGCACCTTGGTGGTGGTGGATCCCTTACAGGTAGGGCCCATTGGCAGGAATTAGGTCATTGAGGGTGCACTTTTAAAGAGAATTTAGGATCCTGGTCTCTGTTCTTTCTCTCACTCCAGGCCTTGAGGTGAGCGAGCTTCCTTTACTCAGCTCTCCTGCCATGATATGTGACAGGACCAGCTGAGTAAGGAGTGAAACCTCTAGAACGATGAGCAAAAACAACCATCTTCTCTTCTATAAGCTATTTATCTCATGTACTTTGTTATAGCACCAAGGAAGCTGACATAGCTACCCTGGGGTTCCTAGGAGGCCAGCACATAGTATGGGCTTGGCACATGCCTGGTTTCTGTTCTCCTCATGGCTTCTCTTCTTCTGTTCTGGATTAGCTCTAGAGAATTCTCTAGAGAGAAAGCTAGAGCAGCTGTATTGTAAGATCAGGTGCACTGTAGTACTAGCTTCCCATTGTCATGAGAAAATATCTAAGAACAACAACCCACAAGGAGGAAAGATTTGGGGTCGCAGATTCAGAGATTTCAGTCCATGCTTGACTCAGCTGCTTTTAAGCGTATGATGAGGCAGAACATCTGTGAGAGCAGCAAATGAGGCTGCTTGCACCATGGCAGCCCAGAAACAAAGAGATAGAGAAGGAGCAAGAGCAAGAGCAAGAGAAAGGAAGACAGACGTAGAGCCCAAGTGAAGTGCACCCTCAAGAGCGCATGCCCAGTGACCTTCCCTCAGCTAGGCCCTGCTACCCAAGGTTTCCACCACACTATTGAATTATGAGGGCAGAGGTACAGAGCTAGTGGCACAAAGCACTCTTCACCACTAAGTCTCAGTTTGGCAAGACCACTGGAGTAGCTTATTAAATTGTAAATTTATCAGTGGATTAACACATTGCTGAGTCCTCCTGATCCAATCCCCTCCCAGAGCTTCCACCTCTATCTTGAGGAGCAAATGTTTAATATATGAATCTAAACCGCAACGGATGCCAAAGAAGAGCTTGTAGATACATGGGTGATAGTGTCTATAATTTCTGAAACCTCTCCCCCAATCAAGACATACAATAATTAGCTTTGGACAGACTCTTCCAGTAAAATCTCAATCAAAAATATGTGCTCTTGGGGCTGGGTAAATAGCTCAATAGAATAAGCGCTTGCCTGACAAACGCAAGGGCCTGAGTAAAATCCCTAGTCCCACAAAAAAAAAAAAAAAAAAAAAAAAAAAAAAAAAAAAAAAAAAAAAAAAAAAAAAAAAAAAAAAAAAAAAAAAAAAAAAAAAAAAAAAAAAAAAAAAAAAAAAAAAAAAAAAAAAAAAAAAAAAAAAAAGGGCTCTTTCGATCACTAGCACCCTGTACTTAGCACCTTCAATCTGGCCAGGATTAAATTCCATTCACTCATTGGGAACTACAGTGACAATTGCTCTTGTCTTAGTTACTTTTTACTCGTTGCTGGGACAAATACCCAACGCTCAAAATGAAGAAAGGAAAGGTTTATTCAGCTCACAGTTTGTGAAGGTTTCAGTCCATACTCAAATTCTGTGTTGGCCCAGAGCTCCTCCAAAGTGGCCTGGCTGAGAAGATCAAGCTTCTCCAAAGACCAGGACTTCTCCAAGGAAGCAGGGCAGGGCTGGGGAAGGCAGGAAGCCGCCAGGGCAGGGCTGGGTCTTCCTCAACTCTTTTTATACCCTTTTTGGTCTGAGTCACTCTGAGGTGGCCCTCTGGCCTTAGAGTGGAACCAATCACATCCCTCCACATCCTGCAGGATGGGGCCCCCACAGTGTGGAACCAGCGGAGGCCATCTAGCCAAGCTTCCTCAACTTGGCGCAATGTATCAACTACCACAGATCTGAATGAAGCAAAACTATTAACATTCTTATTTATAGTACCAATTAAGCTAATTAAATCTTAAACCCCAAAACAGAGTTGGTGTGAACTAGAACACTTAGAGAGCAGAAGCTCTTTCCACAAGAACATGGCTTTCTTGTTATTCTTCTCAGCTGGGTCTCTGGATCCTGCCATCAATGGTAGGGCAAGCAGATGATAGATAATATGTTAGCCCGATTATCTTTCTTTCAAAGTCTGGAAACTTCTTTCCCAGGCCAGGAAGCTGTTTATCTCTCTGCTAGTGGTGCCTTTCTTCTCAGCATATAGCATCCCGGAACTCTACTGGCCTCACCAAATGGAGACTTCATGGTAAAGCACACTTTGTACTACCAGCTTTGTACCTCTGCCCTCTTAGCATGGGACACACATCTTAAGAGGTGACACAGGAGAGAGTATAGATGGACAGAGCACATGCTTGGGTCAGCGTCAGCCTCCAGCAATTCAGTTTCTCCTCTTTAGGCACTTGCATCCTAGGAGTCTCCGTGCTCTCTCCTATCTTAGAAGACATCTGGGAGCATAGATGTACCACAAATGCATGTTTGCTGTTGGTTTGAATGGGAGAAGAACAACAACATCTTTGTTTCTTGAATCGAAGCTTATCATTTTGTGGGTACTGTCAACTCATCAATTTAATATTGGGTGACCCTGAGCTTTGAAGCTGTTTTTGTTTTTTGGTCTAGGGAAGCCCAAAATTAAGCTACCAGAAAACTAACAAACAAGACTGCCTCAGAGCAGGAGAATTAACTCAGGACGAAGGGCAATGAGGCGAGAAGGGAGGTACTTGGGAATAAACAAGGTCGGCTAGAATGCAGGCATCTGCATCACAGCTTCATACAATAATTAAAACTTAATGATCCCTCAGCCGCCATCTTATTACAGGAAAGGGAGCAGTTTACGGAGCGTCCTCCCGCAGACTCTGCTCATCCACTTCAGAGTCCTCACTGCGGGCAGATTCCTGGTCACCACAGAGGTTGCTGAGCAGAACCTGCCCACCGTGAGGGCTGTGCTTAGGGGATGGTTCACTGACCACAGACTTAGGGCATAGACATTGCTACCCCTTGCATCTAGATGTTCCCCAAGGCCTCATGCAGTCATGGGGTGGCTTCTAAAGTTCGTGATGGATTCCTGGTCCCATGCTGGGATTATGGGTGTGAGCGCCCCACTGGCCCTGGGGCAGGTAGCCTGCATCTAATGTCAAGGAATGAAAGAGGCTTGCTCTCTGCTACGCCTCCCTTTTGCTCTTGCCGTTTTGCTGTCTTCTGCTGCCATGAACTGCTGCCCTCTGCCATGTGCCACTCTGCCTTGGAGCCCTAGGAGCACAGACTGACACCTCCACCCACAAACTGCGAGCGGAATAACCCTTTCCTTCCTTAATTCTGGGTGTTAGGTATTGCGTCCCAGCAAGGGGAGAAAAGTAACCAAGACATACGTTACACAAGGGGCATACACTATCAGAAGATTAAAAAGGAATAAGTTGGACTTCACCATGAAGTTCTGCTGACTAGTTTTTGTTTTGTTTTGTTTTTTAATTATATGGAAGTAGTGAAGACTTGAACAGCGCTGAGAGCAGTCATCCCAAACACCAATCTGTTGATGTGGATGTATAGACATTCTATGAAACAGAAAGATCTGGCAAATAGAGCAGCATATTCTCTCACAGTGTTGCATTTTTCCTCAAAGTGCTTTGTACTATTGGGATCTGAGAATTCGACCCTGTAGTGATCCACCTTGTCATGGCCACAGGCACTGATGCTGGGGTCTCAGGAACTGGGCAGTCAGGTGCTGGAGGGTGGACGTGAGGAAAGGTGAGGGAGCATATGCCCCCTCCAGGCTGTCTGTGCCTCTGGGTCGTGTGGGCAGCAGGACCCCTCGGTCCTCTTAGCTCTTGACCCGCACAGCTCAGCCCTCATTCTGATCAAACATCGTACACAGACCCTGAATTTAGATTTACTGGACATTTGTACCTGGCCACAGGATCTGAGTCATCTTCTTCTAGAAAAAGCAAAAGAAAATTTCATGAAACACTTATTTGGAATATAATCATGAGACTGTTCTCTTTGCAAAACATGAAAATTAAAAAGCAAAACAAAACAAAAATCCCTGTATGACTACTTTTCCCTCTGTGCTGTATCAGTATTTTATACTGGACTACAAGAATTCTATTAAAGAAATGATTTGTAGTATAAAAAATCCAACAGATGTTATAAAAATCATCATAATTAGTAAATGCACTTAATGAGCGTAAAAAGCCCTGAACTGTGTCTGCCCCCCACGGGACCCCACAAAGTGGGCCACAGTGCTGGTTCTTTTCATTGAAACACGTGGCTTCCTCAGGACTTTCTCCTGGGCACTCCCGGTCGAGGCCTGGACTCATTTTTTGGCAGCCCCATCTCCAGGGAAAAGAACCCGCCAAACCCAGACTTCTCCTTGAAGCACCTCGTGGTGGCCATGGCCTACTGGCACCTGAGGTCCAGACACAATTAGGCAGCTGCTTCTGCTCCCGACAGCTGCTCTTCTAGTGCGTTGTTAGCAAGCAGAAGCCAAGGTGGGGAGGAAGGGGCAAGGGACAGCCCTGAGCCACCCCTATGTGGCTTTCCCCCATGCTGGCCCTTGCCTGGGGTACTCCTCCAGTGCTTGGTGCTTGGTACTAATGATGCAGGGGGAGTTATGGCGTGGGGTCGGGAGCGGGTGCAGGGTGCCTGGGAGCTGGATTCAACCCACTGTCATGGCACACGTGTGCTCACACGGACATCCATCCAGATCAGGCTTGGTTCTGGAGACTTCTTCTGATGAATCCCCCAGCAGCTATGCTCAGGGGAGGCTGTTGTGGGGCCTCATTTGGCAGGGAAATGCCAGAGGCTGCCTTTTGAGGCCTCCAGCCATAGCAATAGAAACTCAGACTGTCCTTTTGAGGTTGTCTAATCTGATGTCTTTTAAGTTGTGGCATGAGACTCATCAATATGTCATGGAAGCAGCTTAGTAGGTCATAACCACATTTTATAGAGAGAAAGAAAAAAAATAAAGAGAAAAAGAGGGACATCAGGATGCATGTCACATACAGGCAGAACTTCTGGTTCAGTTATCTATAAGCATACAACCAGGGAATTCTGCTGTATTTCCACGGTAAGTCCAAGACACGAGCTGGAGCAGTGCTGCGCTGCCCCACCCAGCCCCTTCAGCCCGGACTGCCCTTCCAGCTCCCCACACCACTGAGTCACCAGGATGAAAAGATGACAGGAAGAGGGAATGTCTGGTGACCAGCACATCCCGGCCTCAGGAACTCTCCCTCCTGCAAGTCCTCCTGCTCTTGATCTGAGTTTAAAAAAAAAAAAAAAAAAAGGCACCTCTGTTTCTCTTCTACACTTCCACCTCCCTTCACGGAATCATCCTTGATAACATTCTCCTAGTGAGGAATTTGGGAATCTAGCTCCTCATGTGAGAGACTGACAAGCTTTTCATTGCTGGTAACTTCCCTTTTCACTGTGCTGCAAAGGCGACTGCGTGTTGGTGGAAACATCCTTTCTGGGGCCACCTCGACCACCTTAAACAAGCCTGGCTCATGCTAAGCAGGGTTGGTAAGGAACTGTTCTTGTTCCTACCCACCGTGGAGACCTGTGGTCAAAGAAGGATGGCGGGACAGGGAGGGGCAGACCAGGAGGTAACAGGAGAAGGGTGGGACTCCTGCAGTGCAGCACGGAAACACTTCCACTGAAGGACAGGCGCATCCAACCTATGGCCCAAGTATCCCAGTCATTCCATGCAAAAGAGCTGTCACATTCTTCCTACCCTTAAGGTGGGCACAGGGGCTCACCTTAGTCCCCCGGTAGGTGCATGAAGGCAGAGGGAATGGCCAGGATTCCAGAAGGCTCTGGAATGCTTACTCAATTAACAATGAACTCTAATTGTGCATAAATGCAAATGTGTGAAAGGACTTGAGATCTCATCCATCTGATGCCCACATTTTACACAGCGTACGCCCTTCCCCAGAAGCTTGGGGCCCGCCCAAGGTCACGCAGAAGCTGAGGCTGTGCAGGGGCTAGCAGTGTGTCCCAACGCCCGCTGCTCTTTCCTCCTCTCAGGCCCTCAAGAGTCACTGTCTTCTGCTGTGCCCTGCCCGTTCTTCCGCCTGTTTGTTAAGGAGAGGAGGCCAGCAGGCCCCATCTCCAAAATCCCTTCCTTCAGCCCACGTGGCACAGCCGCTTCTGCCTGCCATCCCTTCCAAGTAGGGCATAGAGATAGGTAAAATATGAGTGCCGGGGCTGGGGGATCCCAGAGGGGAGCAGGGAAGGAGGAACCTGAGAGCAATAGCCACAGATGATCAGTATGAGAGAAACACTATAAACTTGAGGTTATTATTAGATTTAATGGCTGAGTAAGCAGTTCACTTGGCCCTAATAGAAAATTGCTCGTGACAACTCACCATAGCCACAGGACCTGGGGGAAAGCAATTGAGAGAAACGCTCTCACCTCGGCTGGGAGTGGCCAGGAGTGGGAGATGCTGGGCTCAGACTGGGGTGGCCCAGGGTCCTGAGCAGCAGAGTTGCTCCTTTCAGGGAGCCACGGACTATAGGACCAATAGCATGAGCTAGCCCAGCGCTCTGTCCTTGGCAAGGGGCTGTGCAGTGGCATGGCTGCCCCTCCGCCAGCCCTGTTGACATGGTTTCAGAAGAAGCCCCTGTTATCCATCTTTGCACTCTCAGCTGAGCCCATTGGGGATGTACGTCTGCTTCCCGATTGCTCTTCTGGGCTGTTAATTTGGTGTTGTATTAGTTCCCATTGTTATTGTACAGTTAGGTGAGCCAGAACAAAGCTTCTCCTGAGTATGGCTGACAAGCTGCTCCCACTGCTCGGGCTGAATCCCACTTCCCACCATCCCATCCTGCCCAGGCTCCACTCACTCTGTCCTGACATGAGTGAGGCCTTGAACATGGGGAAAAGATAAGCAGCTCCTGAGACCCAGCCTGCCACAAGGAGTCACAGGTAACCAGAGGGCTGTGGTGAAAGGAACAGTGTCACTCGGTGAGTCTCTTCTTTGGCCTTCCTTTTATTTTAAAGCCATGTTTTTATGCTCTTAAGCATTACCCACACCCTTCGTGACAGGCATCCTGGGCTGGCAGGACAGTGATGAGTCAGGACCTATGGACACCAGGTCACATTCTGAAGGTGGCTGCCTGACAGGGTGCTGCTGGGATCTCAGCCATCTCCTTCCTTTTGACCCCAATCTGCTCATGACCCAGAGGAAATCCCCTGGTCAGCTTGGGAGCTGCCACTCACAAGAGTTTCTGCTCCTCATGGCCAAACCAAGGCATAGCTCAGAATGGGAAGGATCAGAGTAGAATCCCCTGGCTTAGCCAACTTCTGCTTTCATGTTTTAGAATGTGTTCTAAGGAGACCCTAAGGACTCCTACAGGGCAGAAGACAGTCCTGTTTTGAAAGACTGAAGGCCTTCTCAGTGCTTTCTCTGTTCGTGTCCCCTCTGAATCATTCACTGGTGACCAGATTTTCCTCGTTCTGAGTGAAGACCACTGGAAAACCTGGAAGGCTTGATTCAGATGCTTAGTCTGCCACTGAGAGCTAATGCGTTACATCACTGCCAGTGTCCTAAGGCCCCCTGATGGGAAGTGGCCTGCACCAGTCAAGGACTCTCCCTGCCAGCATTTTCTCTTCCAGACCGCCCCATATGTCTGTGGCTCCTGCCACTCTGAAACACCCCCGACCACCTTTGTTGTCTCCAGAGCTTTCCTTCTCTCCCTCATCTGCAGAATGCCCTATTCCTTAAGAATCTGCTCAGGGAGATCTGCCCTGTGGCCCTTACCCTACCTACTTTCCTGCTCACCACACTTCTTAGATCTCAGCAGTAGCCCTCAACACATAATGCAAAGTACACCTGGAATTAGGTCCCATGGCACTGTTTCCCAAATGCCCAGTACAGCATCTGGCTTACACAAATCTCCAAGCACCTGTTGCTTGCTTGAGTGAAGGACTCCTCCCTATTTGTAAGCAGAAAATCATCACACTAGGATTCAAAAAGATTGGGTTAAGGTCACCAAGCAAAAATTCATGGACAGCAGGATGAGACATGGGGAGCTGTGGTTCCTGGGCAGAGCTACCCTGCTCCATCAGAATCAGCAGAATTTCAGGGCATCCAGAGATCAGAAGTCAACCCATTTCCGCCTCTGTGCCCTTCAGGCCTTAGGAAAAGCTGGTCCAAAGGGCTTGCAAATTGTTAGTGTTGTGGTAATTAAAAACAATCCAGTGAAGCTGCAGGCCCCGCCATGCAAGCAAGGAAAGCAGCTGGAATTGGCTCCCCGCTCTGAGGCAATGCCACCACAATTAAGGCTTGTGCTTAATCAATTCTCTCTGCTCTCTGTGCAGGCAGCATGTGACAATCACTGCATCCCTTGGGCAGGAAGCCAGCAGCAGGGAGCTGGGCAGACTTGGGTCTGAGCACACGTGGATGGAGCCCTCGGGGATGCACCCAGAAAGGCTCACCACATGCACACCAGGTGTAAGAGCACTTGGCCGAAGTCAGAGTCAAGGTTGGGGGGGGGGGGTGACAGTGACAGTATTCCTGAAGATCGGGTGCAGACTCTCAAAAAGGGTTAGGGAAGCCTGAGAAAGTTGAATTGGAGCTGGATAAAGAGACACCTTCTCCTACAGTAAGGGGCAGAGTGGGGCATTCAGGTTTTGTCTAGCCGCTTGCTATATAAGCAGGCAGAGCGAAGCTCTATAAGCAGAGGCCCCAGACATACATGGGCAGGGTGCATCAGTGCATCTGGAGGGCTTGCACTAGGCTGTGCCTCAGTATTACTGCAGCCAGAGAGCCATGTGTGGTCTCAGGATTGGCACCATGAGTATAAAAGATGCTGATGCCAGCCACCCCAGGAGCATGCCTTGAGAATGACCACCCCGGAGAAACCAAACTGCATTTCTCTACAACACAAGACCCTGTCAGTCTAGGCTGAGGTGACAACCTCAGAAGCTGAGTCTTGAGAGAAAACAGCACTGCTCATCCTCAGTGGTCTGTCCCTTGGAAAGTTGCCATGAGTAGAGCACAAAGTGGCACTTGCAGAATGACCACCCGCGCCTGGCGCCCTTAGGAATCAGTCAAAGTCAGTGCATTGGATAATCATCGATGGTTCTTGCCATCTGCATCCACTTGTAGCAGTAGCTGGTGGCTGTGAGACTGGTGGCTACGGCACCCTGGGCCCCATGAGGCATCCATTTCATCAATAGTTAGTGGCTCGGGAAAGAGTACGAGCCTTTCTCCAGCCTTTCCCTGAGCAAGAGAGGAATCTAAGCCCCAAAGAGAAACCTGCGCACACTTTCCACCAGGCTGCCCAGATGTTGCCTTGGGGTCCCCAGGTGCCCCCTGTACTTGCAGAAGCAGTGGAGAAGCGTTATCCCACAGAGAGCGGCAGCAGGCTCACCCCCACTACACACACAGCAGACAGATGTCACCAGTCCTGACTCCAGGGGGAAGGGCCATCTTCATCCCACCATTTCAGGGTCCACTTGAGCTGAGCCACAGGGGCCACCTTGCAGCAGGAAACCAGTGCTTACTTCTGTCACCACTGCTCAGTCTTGGTGGGCCGCCCCTGAGCTGGTTCCCTGGCCCCCTGCTCAGCCCCACCCAGCGGAGCTCTCTTTCTCCCAGCCACCGGGAGTGAGCCAGCATCAAGAAGGGGAAGTGTTTCCTTAGGGAATATTTGTACAGCGCAGCAGAGGGAGTTGAGGAGGCCAGGCGGAGGGCTGTGATACTGGGAGGCACACGCACATCCGTTTCCTGGAGCCTGGCTGAAGCTTCTTCCTGGGGCTGAGGAGGCAGTTGTGCTTTCCTAGGGCATTTCTCCAGGCGGAGTGACACTGAGGATGTCTGGGTAGTGCCTCAGCATTTGTGGACACTGCACAGTACCACTAAGTCCCTGGGAATTTCGTAGGGAGGTTCCCAGGCGGAGAACACACCCTTTTTGTTCTTCATTCCAGCTTGTTCTTGTGACATCTTCTCTAAGAAAGTTTGCTACTTATTTTCTCTAAGGCCAGAAATCTGTTACATCTGGTTATAATTTCTCCCAGAGCCAAGCCCATGGCCGCTGGTCCTCACCACAGCAGCTCAACCCGAGCTAGGAGGTGTGAGCCAGGTCAGGGAGTGCCCCACCCGCTGCCTCAGGAATCTCCCACAGAAGGCGCCCTTTGTGCAGCCCTCCCCTGGACCTAGGCGCCTTCCTGATGTTATGGTGAAGCTGTGGAGGGGTGGGCGACCGAAGGGTGGAGGGAGGGTGACACGGCCTAGAGGATCAGAAATGCAGCTGAGAAGGTGGCTCAAAATAGCTCATGGAGAACAGGCTCCAGCTTGACAGGCTGACAAGGCTGTGCCTGGAGCCAAACACTCCTCTTTGAATGCTCTGTCTTCTTCTAATTATGGATCTGTCAGGAGGAAGAGAAGGCAGTGCCTGCCCGACCCCCATGACCCCTCCACTTAACGTGGAAATGTGGAAATAAAGCTCAGTTCCCATTAGCGGGGTCAGAGCCTAAAGGAAAATATACTGCCAGGCCCAAAGTGGGGAGACAATTCAAAGGCGCCTCTCTGTCCCGGTGCCACCCCGCCCGCTTCCATGGGTGCTGGATGTCTTCCCTGTGCCTGCTGCACCCCCCCCCCACTTTCTTTCCAGGTGATGGGAGAGCCAATTGGGTTCCCCTCACGGGCAGGTGTCCCCATGCTCTCAGAGCCCAATCAGAAGGGCTGGGCTCCTCCTGCAGAGGTGTGTGAGCAAGCTGGTGGGCAGAATGAAGTGGGCTACACATTCTGATTCCCTTACAAAGAATTGTTAACTTATGTATAACAACATATAGGCTTTAAATTCAGTAGAATTCGATAAGCAAGCAATACAGAATTAGAGTTTTACCTTTTTCATGGAGTGCTGTATTGGCATGTGTCCAGATATCTATAAGGAGTAGGCCCCTGTACAGGTGTGTGAGTGTCATACGCTCATAAGCGTAGTGTTGTACAGGAGACTGATGAAACACATTCAGAGAGGGCCAAATTCCCCATGCAAGCAAGGTGTATGGGATCTTATTCTAGAATTTACAGTGTCAGAAGATTTGGGGCTAGGACTCAGAATGGGAAGTCAAGAGGATTTGCTAATGGATGGCTATGACTTCCTTGTGCCTTCAGCTAAGGGTTTAATGTAGATATAGATATATAATACCTACATATATAAAAATAGAATATATATATATATATATATATATATATATATATATATAGAGAGAGAGAGAGAGAGAGAGAGAGAGACAGGATTTGCATAGTTGACCTCTCCATTTGCTAAAATACAGCTTTCCCCAAAACAGTCAAACTACAGGGTGCTCGAGGCAGACTCCAGGGGCCATCCTGTCATGGTGGGTTTAGAACCTGGACTTTCCCACCCCCCCTCCTGCCACACAACTCCATGGAGGCCCCTGTTCCAGCACTGGGCACAGGCACTGGAGAACAGCGACCGCACGATTCTTACCTTGCAGGGAGTTACATTCTCAGGCAAGAAACAAGCAATAAATGGCTAGCTGCAATTTCAGGTTGTGTTGTAAGGAAAAATAGAGCCAGGGAAAGGAATAGAGATATGTTAGAGAAATAGGAGCCATCTGGGTTAGGGTTTTCGGGGAGACGTTTCCAAAGAGAGGAGGCCTGTGAGGTGTGAGGGCAGCCATGTGATGCTGTGAGAAAGTTTCAAGGGGACAAGATGTCCTGAGGCAGAGCACGGGCTTAAGGTAAAGCATGGAGGAGACTAAGCCGAGGATGCAGACAAGAGGGGGCCTTGTCATATAGCCAGGGCACATGGGACCATTGGCATCTGAGTCCAAGGTGTATCAGTCTGTGTTCTCCAGAGAAACCAAAGCAGATATATGTATAGATATATAAACACATACTTCTGTGTATATCATATACGTATGCACATGCATGTACGCACTGTTGGTAGACACTCATATACAGGCATACAGTTATTATTATACAAATTATTCTGTGGCTCATGGAGGCTCCAAACCTGTCCTGGCATGCTAGGGAACCAAAAAAGTTTTAGTCTGAGTCCAAGCGTGAAGACAGGGGATGATCGCTTAAAAACAGTCAGACAGAGAGGAGGAGTTCTGCCTTCCGCTCCTCTTTTGCTCTGTTCAGGCCAGCAGTGATCCGGATGACCCCACACACACACTCCCCTGTTTTCCTCATGCTCATGAAGATCCCATGCAGGAACACCCTTGTGGACACCCAGAAGACATGCAAACAAGTATCAGGCACCTGCCACCCAGGCATGTTTTGATGTATAGAATTCACCGCCCCAAAGGTGATTCATGATCAAGAGCAGTGGTGCCCACACATTTAATGCCAGCACTGGAGAGGCTGAGGCAGGAACACTGCTGTGAGTGTGAGGCCCCTGGCTACATAGAGAGATCCTGTCTCAAAAATAAACAAACAAAAGGTATTTAACTTCAGTGTCTATAAAACAAAAGAGAATGGGCAGGGGAGGCTAGAAGGGCTGCTGGTCCTCAAAGGCAGCTTCTGTGGCATGCACTGGCACAGGCGTGGGGCCTCCTCATGACCCTATCTGCCACTCTCCTTTTCCATGATTGTATAACCTCCAAGCAGAGCCTGCAGGGCTTAGTTGTAATTATTTCCTAGGAAATTGGAAGTGATAGGACAAAGGACCCTAAACTGGGTGGCTTGAAACATTACAGATTTATTTTCTGTGTTAGAGCTCTGGGGGCTAGAAATATGAAATAAAGACACAGACAGGGCCGTGCCCTCGACTCCTCCCTGATTTCTGGGTTCACCAGCTGTTCCTGGCACTCCGTGGCCGATACCTGCATCACACTGATGTTTGCCTCTATTCTCACAAGGTGTTTTCCTCTTCTTAGAAGGAGGCCATTAACATTGGGTTAGATTCCACTGTAATAGCCTCATTTTTCTTGATTATACCTGCAAAGATCCTACTTCCAAAGTAGTTGTGTTCACAGGCACTGCAGTGAGGGCTTCTTATCTGCCTGGGGAACACCATTCAGCCAGTAACACTTGTCTTCCTGACGTTGCCCCAGGAGCCAAAGACATCCTCAGGAACCATCAGGGTTATTAAATGGCAAGAACTGCGTGTTCTCTTTCAGTTACTAAGGAACCCACTGACTGTAGATGACCAGGCACCTGGAAGCTTCTCGGAAGTTCTGAACACACTTGTGCACACATCCAATCCATAGGGAGTTCACACGTCCTAGAGGCCACTTGGAGCAGTTGGTGGTGAAGCCAGAACCAGACTGACCTTTTTGCTTTCTTCAGCTCTGGGGTGGAGCTGAAAGTCTCTGGGCCAGTTTGAGAGCCCTGGAGGCGAAGGTGGGTGGGACAGGTGTCAGACTTTCTGTATAAAGAGTTTTCGGCAATTTGCCAGTCAGCAGATGCTGGCAGAGTTCCAGGTAAAGAAGCTGGCGTCTTTTGTGCTCTGTCAGTGGTAGTGTGGTGGTGGGGTAGGGAGTGCTGATTTTCATCTTCTGAGAAACACAGAACAACTCACTAAGGAGATTCTGCTCCATGTCACTTGGCATTCAGGCCTCCCCAGGAATGTTAGACATTTCTGTCATGGCAAAATTCAGTTCTCGCCCATAGCTCCGTATCCCTACTACCTTCTAGCACCTGGAGAATCCTTCTGGAATAAACTTGACTCTGGCTTGCCTCCCATTGGCCCTGATGAAAGGCCATTTATCCTGCAAAATGACTTTCAACTTATCTGAAGGGGGCTCTCCAATTTGCAGCATTTTTAATAGCCAAATCTCATTCCCCTCCCAGTGCAAAGGGAGATTTATTCTGGCCAGTTTATCCTAAGTAAATTTTGGATATCTTGGCTTTACATTTTAATGAGAAACAAGCACTTTATAATAACTGCCCAGATTAAACTTCAGCATACTTTCAAACCATTAACCTGAAGGAATTGTAACGATAAATTAAACATATTAATGAAGCTGTACTACAAGCTCAAAATTTGTTAGGTAAATTGTAGCATTATTAACAACCAACTTGACTTATCACAATCTATCACCAAGGGGAAATGAAGTAAAACAGTGATTACATGATGCAATAAAAATAGAATAAATGAAAGCGGAAAGGATTGTTACTGAGAAATGTAGATTTGCTAAGAACATTTTCATAGGGGTGTCAGAGCTGAGGGTTTACACCCCGTTTCTCCCACACTCCCCCGTCAGCCCACTCTGTGTTCTCCTCTTCTTGTTTGTTTCCTCCTCGTCCCTTTCCATCCATGTGCTTCTGGCCTCTCTTGGAAGAATCTCGGCTTCAGCATCTTGCTTGGACTTCTCTGGTCCATGTCCTTGTCTGAAATTCTCTATTCACTTTTCAGGGAGAGATTTGTTTTTGGAAACAGTACGGATCTCTCCAGGGCCCTCGTTACACATTGCTTGCCTGTCTGGATAGCTCGGTGGAGCACAGCACTGCTCTGTACCATCCCAGGCTGAAGGCAGATGCTAGGATTATTCACATCTGCATTAGTTTGTACCTTATATAGAATTCCATATGGTATGTGTGGGGCGCCATGGCTGTATAAAGCACTCCTTCTGCAGAGGTTGGAGTATGTGTCCTACAGCCACAGAAATGTTGAAAAAAATAATAATAAATAAAACCTCTATGTCTTTCCACTATGAGAGATTGACAGATGGTATCCCAGATTTCTCAATCTTGGGTTCAAATCTCTTGAAAAATCTGGAAGAATGGCCACAGTCTAAGGATAGTACCATCTCTGGTGGCCAAGCAGGGGCACATTCCTGCAGGCCCAAGAAGGTCCCACCAGAAGGGTATCTGAGACAGAAATATTCTAGCTAGCAGAGCCCTTGTACAGCAGGGGACTCAGTAGAACTGCTTTTGAGGAAGAGTCACCCTTCAGTGGTGCAGAGAGGTCTCAGGTGGATCCAGGTCAGGCCCCTGGGTTGGAGGTTTGCTATTGAAAGCTTTGCTCTTATTACTCCCCTGGACCTTGAGGAAATAATGCCTAAATTCTCAGGTAAGTCTAAGAGCCAGAGGAGAAGATGCCTGTGCAGTCCAGCTTGTGAAACTAAGACATAGTGGACCATATAGTGCCATTGGTCATTACTGGTGCTCCTCAGCATGCCCGTATCTTTATGCTGCATGAATTACTAAGCAAAAAGTAGCTACTCCTGCTATCCACTCTTCTCTCGCACCAAGTACAGAGAAATTTGGATGAATTCCCAATCTAGGATCTGGGCAATCAAAGAGAGGGAAGCATAGGGACAGAAGAAAGAGAAGAGAGGTTGTTTGGGGAAGGCAGGGCACTGAGTAGGGAGATTGCTTTCATGCTGTCTCCTGATGGGCTGAGTACCCCAGTCTGTGGGATTGGTCAACTTGACCCAGTTGGCAGGAGCATGGGAAGTTGATACTTGGAGTAGGGAGTCAGTCAGAGTGTTGTGAACATAACTAGTGCCAGCCAGATATACTAAGGAACATGGCAGTGGCCTTGATCTTGAGCCCTAGGGCCTTCTCCTGTCCTGAGCTTTGTGTCTGTACCTGGGTATCCATCCATTGGGTTCCATGAATCATGCACTGGCTCCCAGCAGGGCATGTGTGTGGGTGATTTACAGCCAGGTGTGAGCAAGAGGAAGGAAGGGCTGGACAAGGTGAGCTCCTGGGAAGCACAGCTCGATGGCCAGCTGAATTATGAGCCTCTTCTTCTATACATCTCTTCCCTCCATGAATTTCCATTATGTTACTAGAATATTTCATCAGTGCCAGAGGAGGCTGCACCAATGTAAATGGGTCTCTCCCTGAGCCTTGCACTTTGGATCCTAAGGTCTCTGGTTTACACTGTCTAGAGGGGATCCCAGAGCAATAAGGGATCAGTTGTCTTGTGTAGTCTGAATAGACCCAGCTATCAGTCATAGGAAGCTGGACTTCAGAACAGAATATCTATGCACATATCAGAATATTCATGGCATCCTGTCCTTCCTGAGCATCTCTGCTTATTTCAGAGTAGCCCGGTGATCTTCTAACCCCCAAAGTGAAACAAGTCATAATAGCTTAAAACTGTAGATGGCACAGGAAGTACTTA
Source organism: Myocastor coypus (assembly GCA_004027025.1). Taxonomy (NCBI): domain Eukaryota; kingdom Metazoa; phylum Chordata; class Mammalia; order Rodentia; family Myocastoridae; genus Myocastor; species Myocastor coypus. The sequence goes on along the minus strand of PVJA010001277.1, from coordinate 1,065 downwards.
TGAAGAGCAGGTGGGTGTGGCCACTCAGTGGACTCCAGCAGTGGCAGAATGGCTTAAGTACTGTTTGGGATTCAAGGCTACAACGTGGTGGCCCTGACAGGCTAACATGGCGTGAGAGCTGCTCTCTGATTGGAAGCAATGGTTCAGGATGCTCAGCCACGCTAGCTTCTTGCTGCATAGTATACACACACCTTGTTCCCTGATGCAACACCTAGGAGAATGGAGATAAATCAGGCAGCCCTTTTTGGGATGTGAAACTCAAGCCTTTGTCTGGTTTCCACACTCAAGGCTAATAATGTCTCAGACCAAAGCACCGGCCTGCAGAGACATCCAGAGTCCTATGTTCCTTCTGCAACCCTTTTCCTTGCTGTATTTCTTTTGATTATGTTCTTTTTCACGGTGATGCTACTATGATTGTGCCCCACTTGGAGGTTAGGATGAAATAGCATGGAAACATAGCTGACCTGCTCAGACCCTCTGCCACTGATCACTGTCTCCCAGGGTAGAGTTTTGGGCTTCCTCTGCCTCCACCTCCCCCACATGGCTCCCTTTCCTCTACAAGCTCAAGCAGGGCAGTCCCTAGGGACTTGGAACTGTCTGGGATACTGGCTTCCTGCACACAGCCCTGCCTCCAGCCTAACACTAGAACCTGGGCTCCCTTTTGAGTACTCTACCCCTCCCTGCCCCCAGCCACTGAAATATCTTTAAATCCTTAACTTAAATGCTTGCCAGACTCCAACACCTGTCCCCCAGGGCTGCCTCCTGCCTGTCTATCTGCCCACCTGCAGGTCCATCTGCTTGTGTGCACCAGCGCAGCAAATGTACGGGCATGGGTATCTCAGCTTTGTGCTGCTTGGACAAGTGCTTCCAGGGACGAGCAATGTGCAAAGCAGATGCCAAGGGTGAGCCACTGTCTGCTGTTCATGAGAGTTGCTCATTCCCTGGGCCAGGGAATGTGTACGGAGACTGTCACAGCTGGCCCAGTAAGCATCCAAGAGGTCACTGGCATCTCCCTGGGAATCGGACCATGATTTCTCTCTCTCTCTCTCTCTCTCTCTCTCTCTC